>JBCFYV010000024.1:9941173-9955000 GCA_039000515.1 Timema cristinae | reverse complement strand
AAACCAAATTGTGTTCTTTCTTAAAGTATTATTATTATATTAATTGTTAATTTCAACTAGTTTTTTAAACTCGCAATATTATAATTAAAATATTATAAATTAAAATCTTTATTAATCAAAATTATTAAATGTATCCTTGAAGGAGCCTTGTGAAAACCAATTCACCCCTACAATTAGCCCTGGATCCACCCTTGGGCTAGGCGTTGTTAAAAGTATTTGTCCTTCTAACGGTAGCATTGTATTCCATCAAAACCCTCTGTAAACATTCCCTGTTAGGTTACTAATCCCTCTTTCCTTACTTTTATTTTTACTCAAAGCGATAAGTTAAGTAAGAGTGAGAGGTAATGATACTGTCTCCCTCTTTAACCGGGCCGTCACGAGCACGACAAACCGATAGTACTACACTCTATCGGAATATATCTGTCTCTAGCAGCCTGTGTACAACGTTAATATGAAATTATTATTTTTTAATCTTCGATACGTGCATCCAACGCCGAATGTTGGGATCATCCACCTTCTCAAGTGGAATGTTGTGTTTTTCGCCAATTCACATAACAAATCCTTCTTCTTGGCTGTATTTAATAGAATCATTACTTATGTCTGGCGTTTTGTACATGCAATTTCAGATGCTCTCTTCTTCTGCTTTTCTGATTCAACATGCTTCATGCAGAAATACCCGTGGTCTCATGATATGGTAACGTTTCAAAACTTGCATAATACTGTTGTATTGTCACTCACATAAATACCTTGTTCACTAAATTCCTTCTCGAGATCTTTTACTGTCACTGATGGCTTAGGCATTTTCACTCAAAGTAGTAGGCAGGCCTCTGGAAAATAACTTCAACTTCACAATACTAAGGCAGAAATGCAAATGAGAATGAGAGGATAGAACAAAATCTTCTGTAACTTGTAAGACGCCATGCTATGCAGCGCCACCCGCGTAGTTCAGTCTAGTATTTTTGCAAATACTTCCAATACATCTGAGGAAACTTTATATGTTTTTAATTTAATTTGTTTATTTATTAACTTAATTTACAAACCGAGGAAAAAACAGATATAAATACACACAACATCTTATGTTAGGAATGCCAAACTTGATATTTCAATTAAGCTTGAATCTCTAATCTTGCAAGTACCAATATCAAAATAATTGATTGTTAAACTATCTCTGGACCAAAAATGGTTGCCTATATCAAGGAACATATGTATTAAAAAAAATCCTTGCTTGGACTTTTTAAGGCTGATAACAAATAATTGATTTATCGAAATCAAAATTCAAGTATTGTATTAAAATAAAAGTAGGAATTGTGATTTTCATTTTTAATGTTAGCATAAAAAAGTCTGAATATCCATGAAGATACTCAAAATAGCCTGTGATCCATTATATACCTTTAAAATCCACAAAAACTGATACTATCTGAAACAAAAGGTGGCTCTTGAATATCATTTGTGGTAGTAGCCAAATTGAAATTAAAAAAAGGTTTATTTATAAACCACTAAATCCGTGTTATTTGTGTAAAAGCATTACAATTGATGGGAAAAATCGCGTTATTGCAAATGCGAATTTAGCATGTTCCAATGTATGGGTTATTTTTCTAAATAAGTTAACTTAATTTTAGAAAATATGATTTTTTTTGAAAATGGTCTTTAATATTTATTCAAAATGTATACCAAGGAATTGATTTAAAAGATGATGAATTGGATTATATTTTTATTTTTACAAATTTAAATAATTTGAGGGTAGTAGCGTACACGAATAAATGCTATTTGAAAGTGTGATATAAATTTTTTTCTGATTGTTTGAACAATATTGCTTGGATTTATTTAATATGAAGTGTGTTTATTGTGATTAACATGATAATATGTTGTTTTTCTGAGGAAAACTTAAATTTAAGTAGTTTAGTAAAAACCTAATTTTGAACATTTTGTTCCAAGTCATAACACACCGGGTATATGAATTTTTTTGTACAATTGTATGTAAAATGTAATTTACCATGCTGAACTATACAGAAACAAAGATGTGGGTAGTCAGAATACACTAAAAGGACCTATATTCAATAAATAATGTTTTAAATAAAAGGCTTGTAGTTTCACTCTGTAGTAGACCCCACGGGGTGAATGTTTTGTGTATCAATCAGCAAGGGGAAATGGGCTTGTGCTTCTGTTTCTAAGATAACTTTACAATAATAGATATTTTGTGCAAACAGTGTAGTCAAGAACCAAGAAAACACCAAAAATTTTGCAAAATGTATAAAAATTACTAGAATGTTTGTTAATTTGGGACATTTAAATAAAAACTTAAAATAATAGGTCTTTGGATGAATAAAATATTGGACTAAAGAATTAAGCACGCTGATTCAAACATGTCTTAATGTATTTCTCAGTCAATCTTAAATAATCCTGTTTTAAACATAAGTTACATGACTTCACACCAAGTCACTTTGATGAGAAAGGAGATGTATTATTCTTTTCTTCACGAGCAGCCTGGGAATTTGTTCTGGAAAACACTATGAATTTGGTATTAAAAAAAATGGTGGCAAATATCAAGGAAAAACCAGCATTAGGGGACACGTGAATATATTATGTCAATAGTCTGGTTTTCTGATGACGGAAACTCTGGGGTTCAGATTCTGACTGAGTGTACATTTCCTATAAATTCTATCTTCCTCTCATCCCTATCTCATTAGTGTAGAATTAGGATATTTGGATAGGCCGGATGATTAATAATACATGGTAAAGTAAGGAAATATTCAAAACTATAATTCTGTAATAATAATAATAATAATAATAATAATAATAATAATAATAATAATAATAATACTTAGCACCGCATCTTACTACCAGTTCGGGTTATACGCTTAAGTACTAATTACTCTAATAGGTTAGGAATTGGGAAGGATGAATATAGAGGAAATGAACCCACATTTGCATGGAGGGAGAGTGGAAAACCACCCCAGTTCAGCTGACCGAGATTCAAATCTCGACCTCTCCATCCTTGGCAGTCTATCTCAACACGAAACTCTCACATTAGCTAACTACGCCACCGAGGTGGGTCAAAACTATAAAGTTGACTATCAATAAGGTAATGAGATGGAATTTATTTTAATTGTTAGTGACCATCGGCCATCATAAGTTGAAGCCCGTTTCTAATATTTTTTTTATTCTAAAGTATAGTCTACATACATTATTTATTAGGCCTACTATATCTTTCTTGTTTAGTCATCCAAACACAAAAGTTTTTGAAGGTCAACCATAAAATGCTAATAATTGTGGAAAAATTCAGCATAAAGCATCTAAACTATTTTGTGTTTCATTATATTTTACAACTATTATAGATAGATACTAGTAAAATTGGTGAGTAATGATAAAATGAACATTTTCATAGTTAAATAATATTATGCCTTAGTATTTTGATTTTCTGAAAGATTTATTTAGATATGTAAGTTAATGATTTTGAGCCTACATTTTCCCAAATAGGGGCTACATTAATCCTCTCTCAGACAAAATCTTCTAAATAGAGCTCCAAAGATTCTCCCTTAATTGTCAAGCTCAGCCACCATCAGGTCATAAGTCCCGCAGTACCTTTCACCAAATTCAACAGAAAATCTCATTTATTAATTACAATACAACCTCCCACATTGATGAATATATTGGAATCACCTCAGGAACACTCAAGCAATTGTAAACCAAACTAAACTCAGCATACATTAACCTTTGAAGTTTCTAAAGGACAAATCCTAACCATGCTGGTGCTTTGCTATGTACCTTGGTCTTGTATTCTACATCTTTGTATTTGAGTAAGCTTGTTTGGGTGGGTGTTGAGAAGGCAATTTTTGTCTTTTCTCTTGTAAAACCACATTTAAAGTAAACTGTTTTTAAAAATGACTGCTTTAAAGTGATGTCACTTGGAACTGCATGTAGCGATACCTGTGTTGAATAGCTCAAACTCTCTCACGGAATACAACCATTTTAATGCGGAAACTTTGAGATTGATAGTTTTCCAAATACTCATTTATGTGTGCAATAACCATGAATACAAATAATATAGTATTGTTATACAATTATCTGAAATAATTGATTCAGAGTAGTATTAACCGTGAGTCCATCGTTAAGTGTCACAAAAGTTTCCCATTGAAATAATGACAATCATTCTTAATATGATAACCATAACAGGCGGTAGACATCTATTTGGTGTTACTTGGGGGTAGGGAATGGTCTAAAGCAGTGATGGGCAAACTTTTTGGGATAGGGGCCAAAAGAGAAACATTAGGCGGGCCAACACAGATCATTCAAATGTTACAATGGTACATTTTACAAAACTACTGTACAATTAAGTCATATTGATTATTAAATGAATTTGTATTATCTTATCTTGTATCTTATTATAATACAATGTGAATAGTCTACATTATTTAACTAATACTTAGATAAAACAGATACTTACACTAGTTGAATGAAGGAGTGTGTGATGAGTGGAATCGTGACTGCTCTTCTAAAAGTTTTTCATAGTCTGGTTACAACTGGGACGAGGTGATTCTCAGAAGTGAAGCTAAGTGACGATCTGTCTGTCTTTCAAAGTTTCACTTGCTCACATATATATGACGATACAAACGTGGCGATAACCTTCTGCGCATAAGATATCAAATTTGGGAAACTTAATTTCGATAAGGACTTGTAGAACTCAAGTTTTGGGAAATTGAGGAACAACTGCTTCAATTATGTGTTACATTTCAATTCATTCAATACATGCTGAATTTACGGTTTCAAAATCCACATTAAACAGCATACTGAAAATATCTAAGTCTTGTTCAATGCTTTTGAAGTGTTAAAACCTCTGTTCAAATTCACCATGTCGTCTTCTCACACTGGTCTCATAGCTCAAAAGTTTGTCTGTCACTAGGGCAATTGATTTTAACTTCGGGAAGTGGGATAAGTCATTCTTTGCTAGCTCATTAGAAAAGAGTACAAGTTGCATTTTAAACCCTCTCAGGTGACCCCAGACCTCATCCAGAAATTGATTTCTTCCTTGTTACTTCTCATTCAATTTGTTCATGGGACAAAGAAGATCTGTGAAAAACGCAAATTAGCAATATTGTATGTTACAACATGGACATAGTTTGCATGTGTAGCTGCTTTTTGAGAACTCTTTTGTTTTTTTTTAAAATAATCTACTTACTTGAGAGATTTTTATGTAGATCTTCTTCTCTTTGTTTCCTTTCAGCTTTGGCCATGGCACCATAACAGGCATTGTCATGCTTAGAGGTGAAGTGTCGGGAAATGTTAAATCATTTGTAGACTGCCACTGTTTCATTATAAATAAGACTTATCTTGAAAAAGTATCTCCAAGTACACTCATCTTTGAAAACACGGCACTCTGAATAAATTCTACACTTTTTAGTAGCCATCTTGACAATTCACAGTAAACTAGCAAACAATAATAAGACATTGAGAAAGACACGTCCTGTTCGGATTGAGAACTAATTATGTACTATCCACAGCCAAAGGTGTCAAGGCCAAGGGATTGTGGGAGGGGAGAGGGTAGATGTCATAGAGAGAAAGAGAGAGAGACAGTAGTATGGAAGAGATGAATAAATGTCATCAGCCAGTCTCTAACTATTTACATTAACCAAACATTGACATTTCAATTTCGTGGATGGTTTGCATATTATTTAATCTCTGCGCATGGGTATGGGCATTTCTTGTTTTTCTCTTTTTTTTTAACACCTGTTTTAATTGGAATTTTGAATCCTTTCGCATTTGCCCCGTGGGCCATACTTTGCCTATCATTGGTCTAAAGAGTTAGGTGGTGTATGGACCCCAGCCATATTTAACCACCACTCTCTCCTCATTATTTAAAAGCAGGCCAAGAATCAAGACAATACAGAATCCAAGCAACAATGTTTATCAACCTATGTTCATTGTGGTGTTATATTTAGGACCTACATTATTAATTTATTTGTGATATTTACTTATACGGGCAGTTCTTTTAATGTATATATTTGCAATTCCAACAGGAACCCAAACACTAATATCAAGAGGACACACTGGACTGGACAGCTATCTTGCTGTTCAACATAAATAAACATGAAGAACATTTACCTGGATATATTCTTAACATAAAGAGAATGATCAAAGCTGATGACATCACTTTGAAAGCAAGTACACCAACTATTGTTTGTTTTGGTTTGACAAGTCTCGTTGGCTTGAATAAAAGATGTGATGCCATTTACTTTTAGTTATTGTGATATTAGTGAAGCAACATTTGGCTGCTTTTAGAATATGTTAATAACAGGTTATGCTGAAGGAAGGTTATGTTTATAAAATTTATTTAATATTTTATTAATAATCAATGTACTAATTGATATAAAACAATCTTTGAAAATGTTCAAACTAAACTAGTTGTCGTTTGTGCTGTTATGTGCAAATATAAAATTTAACAGTTTGATGATGTAACTATAGGATTAACCATATTAATTTTCCATATGCTTAATTTTTTCACTTAATAAAGGATTTATCTTATTTTTCACATGTAATTTTGTATTAACTTATGGTGTATTTTATTTCTAACCAAATAGACCATATTAAAGAATTGGGGTCACAGTAACAGACATCTTTAATTCAGGAAAAGAAAACCTGATAAAATTGACAAATTTAATTGAAAATGAGGAAAAATCAGGGAATTTAAATACCTGTCTAAAAATACAAATTTTGCACCAAACACACAGCATATGCATGATATTGTTTCTTGCATGTTAACAAATTGCATTGCCTTTAAAAGGCATTTTGCTAAAATGAAATGGTTGTAGATAATTTGTTTTATATACCACATTTACACAGAGCCACAATTATCCAATACCTAAATAAAACAATACTTTGAAAATAACTTTATATACTCTGTTTAGTAGCTAGTAGTATTAACAAAAATGTAATGGGTGTATTAAATGTAAAAATTGTGAAATGTCCGGAAAACCTGTTGAAGAGACACAATTTTGTAGTCAACCTGTAATACCATACATATACATTATTTTCTTTTACTAGGTCCCATTTATACTATATTGGAGAGTGAAAATATGCAATATTCCACTACTATATTGCTCTTTTCCCATTTATTTATGTATGGTGAAATTGATAGACTGGTGAATGCATCTCAGAGAGTAGTTAGACGTATGTGGACTATTGCAAAGAATGAAGTAATATCGAAAGGGGCAAACATGGTGGTATACACGGGTGTTTTAACACCAACATTGTTTTATGGATGTGATGCATGGGTTTGTCGGGATTAACACAAGAGCAAGGTGATTGCGGTTGGAATGAGATACCTAAGAAATGTGTATGGACAGTAAGTAATGAATGGATGCTGAAGGAGTGTGGGTTGAAAGGGAATCCAATAGGTCAATGTGAAGGAAGTGTCTTACGTTTGTTTGGGCGTGTTGAGAAGATTAGGCAAACACAATCAAAATGAAGAGATAGGCCATGTAATACATGACCAAATGTTTTAGACGAATGTGTGAAAAAGAGAAATATTAAGTGTGTTAAGAATATAAGAGCATTTGTGACTCACTGTATGGATGTTGAAGTGAAGGGAGTAAACAAGGGTAGGGAAGTGTGGAAAAAGTTAAGATGGATAAGTTTTTATAGCTATATTCACAGTTTATTGCATACCCTGTAATAGAATGGTGGTGTGTGTGTGTATATGGGTGCATGCTTGTTTTTATTTTCTGCTATAACTATGCAAACACTGTAGGTACCAGTTTTTGATGACTTTGCTGACATATGCAGGAAGCAAGAATGGCAAATAAATAGTGTTGAATGCTAGGTGGGAAAAAAAAAGAGACTACAATATTAAAAAATGCGGGTGTATATGAATAATCAACATGCATTTCTGTTAGATTTATTTACTAATTAGCTGTTTGACTTGTTCTTCACACGGATAAGCTGCATCAAAACTAAATCAAATTAGAATGTTCAACATCTGGTGACCAACATTTTAAAGTTTCGTGAATTGGTGTGAGATTGATCACTTTTATCAGAGTTTAGTTCATTGAGAAGTTTTTTTGATATCTTGAATAAAAAATGTCCATTTCAAAGAGGTAAGGGAAATTAAAATACGCTTTTAAACTATTTTTTCTTTTTACCTAAGGAGTGAAAATATATATATATATATATATATATATATATGTGTGTGTGTGTGTGTGTGATCAATGTTACACTTGTTTTGGGATGATATTGATCACATCTCTTTCATACCATGAAACCAGTGTACTAGTAACTGGAGGTGAGTTTTGGCCCAGCCATTCCTCAGATAATATGTAGAATGCTAAGTGATCAGAAGAATAATAACTCAAAATATTTCAAATATCTTTAAAGTATACTGAAGGAAATTAACAATACAATATAAAAATATATAATGGAGCATTAACTATAAAAGTGTAGATACTTGTGCCAGTGTCCCTTTGGTGTCTGCAATATCATATCACACTGATGACGAAAGTTTGGTATTCCCTCCTTTTAACTTTGTTTGGCATCAATATTAGTTGGAAAGGTATACTTTAGTTAATCACATCCCTCAATAAAAGGGGCTGGTAGAAGTAATGAAATATCTTTCTTGCCATCTTCAACTCAGAACACTTTCCGGGAATCTCCAGCTCAGCAATAAGGTTGCATTTAACCCCCTTTCTCCTGCTTTGTTTTTGGTGAAACTTTATCAATTATTTTCAGGACTTTGGCCAACAAATTTGTAAAATCTTTCTTAGGTAGTCTAGTATCCTCATTGGTAGCCTTAAAACCGTACAATATCTTCCTCCATGCCATTTTCATGGGTCTGAAGAGGGCTACATCCAGAGGTTGGTGTAGAGGACTTCTGGACCAGAGTGGGATGATAATAAATTAACTTTTAACACCCTACAATGCCTGGTATGTGGTAAAAAATATTTTCCCTAAGGTAGACTACTTTATTAACTTAATTCTGCCTCTAAGTCAATATTTGCATTTTATAAATAGCAAAACAGCCATCAGTAAGAAAGTAGATCATTACTGCCCAATTTCCTGACCTAGGTTCATTCTATCATAATTTAGGTCAGGGGGATTAGGCGTTAACAATCAATTTTCTGAAAGGGGCAGCCAATACCTCTTTGTCCAGTGGCAGCAATGTAAAGTGTGAATTGCGCTCTTTTCATTGTGGGGGCCATTTTGTGTTTGTTCCTTCTATATGTCTTCTATCCACCTTTCCTGTACCTTCTTCCAAACATAAGCTATATTACAAATAAGCGAAAAGAGGTTTTCTTTAAAGAAATACTTTACTTTTTAATTATGTAATTTTGTTTATAATCATACTAGTCCTTAGAACAAGTCTCTTAAGGCCCTGCCTACCCTCCCTGGCGGCGTATTGAGCTTTCAGCTCTAAAATAGATGGCGTTGCTAACGTTATACAAACTGGTGGATTCCAGCCATCAGGTTGGCAGAACTACTGGTTTGTTTAAACAATTGGGAGACCGGAGACCACGACCGGTAATCAGTAAGGCAGCAAGCAAACTTTTTTCCAAGAATTGAGAGAGATAAGAAGTGTAGTGCCGGACCGTAAAGTGTGTAGGCGACCAAGTTTGACTAAACGTGGGGAGACATAACGTCAAGATACAATCACACTCTCGAGCAGAAAAATTAGCTTATTCATTCCAGTCAGCTAGACGTCCACTAACCTGTAGTACCACTTTTGAATTTAGAACCTTTTGATGCCAAAGTTTAGTACTAGTTTTGTACCATTTTGTACCCGTACCCGTTTTGAGTAATTAGCATATCAAAGTGGTGACTCTAGGTTAATGCAGTTGTACCACTTTTGAATTTTGAACTTTTTTTGATGCCAAAGTTTTGTATCCGTACCCATTTTGAGTAATTAGCATATCAAAGTGGTGACTCAAGGAAAATGATGTTTTACTACTTTTTAATTTTGAACTTTTTTTGATGCCAAAGTTTTGTACTAATTTTGTACCGTTTTGTACCAGAAAGAAAAAGTATTGTACCCGTACCCGTTTTGAGTAATTAGCATATCAAAGTGAGTACTCCACGTACTCCAGGTAAATGCGGTTGTACCCCTTTTGATTTTGAACTTTTTTTGATGCCAAAGTTTTGTAATAGTTTTGTACCGTTTTGTAACACAAATAAGTTTTGTACCCGTACCCATTTTGAGTAATTAGCATATCAAAGTGGTGTCTCCAGGTTAATGCTGTTGTACCACTTTTGAACTTTTTTATGCCAAAGTTTTGTACTAGTTCTGTACCGTTTGGTACACAAAGAGAAAGTTTTGTACCCGTACCCATTTTGAGTAATTAGCATATCAAAGTGTCACGTGACTCCAGATTAATGCTTTTGTACCACTATTGAAATTTTTTCAAATAAATATCTGGTGAGGGTAGTGATAAATAATAATGTACACTTATTTATCAGAGAAAAATTTATTTAAGGTAAAATTAGAGAACTTATTTTTGAAGATTTTGTCACTAACTATAATAAATAACCTTTATGAGTGAGTATGTAGCTTACGATTTTGTCGTACCATTTATTTGAGTTTATTAGTAAGCAGGTAAAATAAAAAATAACTAAAATTTAATGTGCTAAATTTGGCCACTGTGCTTTGGCTAATTTTTAAAATTTAAAGGCTAAGGAGGCAATAACATATTTTAAAAGCAGTTTCATTTCGAAGACTATAACAATTTTGACAATAAATATATCTGTTATTTTTATTACTGATATCACCACGTCATACTACCTGTTCATGTTATACGCATATATGATAATCTAATTGGGTGGTAATGAGGAAAGAAGCATTTGAGAGGTTATCTACCAGCATTTTTATTTTGGAAGATGGGGAAACAATTTAGGAAAAACTACCCTCAATAGACTCGACCAGGATTTGCACCCCAAGTGCTCCGCAATCAGCAGGCCCATTTAACACTAGTGACACCTTAGACCACTCAGCCACTGAAGTGGGTATCTGTTATTTAATACGGTGTTTACAGTTTTCAAACATCTATAGGATTTACACAATTTTCCAGAAATAAATATTTTTGGGAATAATTTTTTATCCTATTGGTAGAGTTTAACTTGAGTAATATCTCCATGGTGTCAGCCTGCAAGCAGGCTATACCAATCGAGAGGCTGCCGTATGTTGGCAAAGATAGGGCCAACATTTTCAAGCTGAGGGTGCCATGTGGTTAGCACAACGAGCCCTCCAGACTTCTATCTCAGTTTTCTAGACTGAAGCGCTACTTATTCATTCAATTATCTCCTCATTTGTCCTCACGAGGTTGATTTTGGTTCCGTTTCAGACCCACTGCTTCACAGACAGAATTAGGGGCACTGGGGATCGAACTTGGGACTTCAGTATCTGAAGCCAGTAAATCTGACCAATATACAACAGAGGCGGTCGGGTATCAAATACTTACTTACTTACTTACTTACTTTATGGCATAGGGAACACAAAAGTTCATTAATTTTAATGGTTTTAAATATATATTTACTTATCATCGGCTTCATGTCGTGGTCAATATTGCTAAAGTGCTATGACTGAACACTGAGTGCGTAAATTAATCAGCTCAATAACTTGACTAGTTCGATTCCCTGTTAGGTTGAAATTACTTAGTACTAGCGTGATACGAACTCGGCCAAGGCACAAGAGATTTTGAACATAAGTGCGTTACAGAGTGTTAGTAACATTTACTTTCAGCTAAGAGCTTTTCTTAAAAAAAAAAGTACTTGAAATATCAGAATAATCGCTGCATTGTTATATAGAAGTATTTATTTGTATCTTAATTTTGATATTATTTCTACAGTGAATAAAATAGTATCGCTGCTCATCCATTGTACTTAAATTAGTAGATACAGATAGCCTAAGCGCCAGTAATATGCATACCATTAAAAAAAACTTACCCTTTACTACAAGAAGTTAAATAATCAATTATATCTTTGATTTTCTTTGTGCGCCCTTTCTTAACAAACTTGTTATTCACAAGGATATAAAATAATATTTTGTAAATACTTCTCCACCTCAAAATTTATACAATCCATTGGATTTTGTTCGAAAGCAAAAAGGTCACATATTGTTAATTATATAAAAAGTAATCACCGTGGGTACTTATTGTTCGGGATTCGATACATTTCTTCCAAAACGAGCGCACAAACTGCGAGAATGCAACAGGTTCAAATTAAAAGTAATCACATTTAACACGCTAATAAAATAAAATTAACATTTTCACATCTTGACTACCAAAAACTTCGTTCATTAACTTTTTGAAAAATAACTTATTCCAAAGTCCAATGAGAGTCAAATCCTAGACAGTAAAATAAAAACTAGTATATAAAATTATACTGAGAACGTCTCCAAATTACATTTAGACCAAACTTTATTTAAAATAACTATGTTTGATATGAGCAGGAAATGTTTATTTTCATTTATTATAATAGTGGATTAAAAATTCAATTTACAGTAGTTTTCATTTACTTTAAATATTAACACTTATTATTACAACGTGTAGTGCTAAAGAATGAGAAAACTCAAGAAAGAATATAAGATAAGAGTGAAGAATTTTACATGTTTTACTGCCTCAGTTAAATAAGGGCTAATGTCATAAAACTTTGTATATGGAGAAGCGTGTGGTTTTTTCTTTGAAAATAATGTATCACTAGAGTAATACTCTCATTGAAGTAAGTAGGGACCAAGTATATTTATTCACACAGCAGGAAGACTTTGTGAGTATTTTAGTTACTGAATATATTAAGATGTTTAATTGTTTATATTTAATTACGCAAATTTTCATAATTGGACATTGGCCCTTCTTATCCTAACGTACATGGTATTAATGTTTCTTTGACTCAAGAAGGTCACAGAGATTAGTTTAACCCTCCATTGCCGCCTGCATTCCGATACAGCAGGTTAGCCAACGCTTGCAAAATGATACTAGCTTGTAAATGGGTAATGATCATACTAACGGCACCTATTATCAGCTAAGACAACTAGTTGCAGAAGGAAAAGTTGTATTTAAAACCATGTATTTTGACTAGAGAGTCGACTTGGGAGTCGTTAGAGCTCAATATCGTCGTGATTATTGAAGCTAACCCAAATTAAAAAATATGTCTAAAAAGAAAAAGAAATTATTAATTAAATAGAATGTTATAAACAAACACTCTAGCTTAATTGTACAAAGAAAATAAATAAATCCATTAATAATTTTTGTTATCCCATTTAAAATGCATTGAAATGGAAACATTTTAATGAAAATATTTCAATAACTATTTTTAGCATGGTTTGAAAATTCCATAAGAATTATGAAAGATGCCAGATATGTTACTAAAATAAATAAAAAACAACAAGGTTGAATTATTAAATATATTTTGTTCTAAATTCTTTTGTTTAGAACCGTGCATTTATGGGTAGGCAGGGCCTTAACTCCTTTGCTAAGCTAGTCTAGCATGTAAATATCAACATGTACATGTGGGCTATTTTTACTATGATAACATTATGTTGGTAATATTGGTTTTTTGATGCATGAAAAAAATCTTACCCCAATGGTGTTTCACTATGGAAACATTTATTTTCTTAGTGTACCAGACATATTTTATGGGATTTGAAAATTCCCAATCAATTCACCTGCTATAGTACTTTCCCATTTGCACAAATAACATTCCAAAAGATTCTACATTTTCCATTCTGCTGACCACAAATATGTCTAAATCAAGAAGAAGTCATAACTAGTTCACAAATAGGGATTTATTAATATTTGTACCCTACTTTTTATCAGTTTGAATCATGTTTCATGACTAGGAAGTTGTGTGTGC
>JBCFYV010000024.1:9834791-9941073 GCA_039000515.1 Timema cristinae | reverse complement strand
CAGATATTCAGGAAATGATATTTATCATGTGAAGAAAAATTATACCTGTATTTTGTTCGAAGAATATTTGACTTCTTTTGCCCAACAAAAGTTTGCTCAAAAACTGCAAAAACTCTTACCCTTTCTCACGTCCTTAAATACCCCCCTCAAGAGAGTTGTTTACAACTATAGCAAAGTCTCTATAGTTTGAGTTTTTATTTTATTAGAAGTATGAAAGAAGTTCATCTGAGCCATTTTGAGTGCTTTTACTACAATATAGTCAAGATCATGCACTAAAATTTGGAAATGTTATCACAAGAACATACAAAAAAAAAACACTCAATAGTTTTTTAAAATTTTGTAATATAGTATGGTAAGCCCAATCGTTCGGATATTTATGAGATTGTTTTTGTAATATGTACTTCAAAAATATACAAATGAAGTACTTTTACTTAAAAACAATGTAGGGCTTTATTTTATTATTATTATTATTATTATTATTATTAATTAATTTTTAAATTTATATTATTACCCTTTATTATCATCATCATCATCATCATCACAGCAGCACAGCAGCAGCAACCGCGTCTTACAAACCCATTCGGGTTATACGCATTTACGCTAATGTTAAGGGTAGGGGTGATGTGAGAGGAAATGAAGGACCTACAGTTTTAACGTGGAATCCCGAACCACGGTGGAGGCCTGGCATTCCCCACATTCACAAGATGTCTTGTCAGAGGTAAAGGGAAAGGGGTTTGGTAATCAGATAAATTTGTGCCGGGACCGAGGATTGAACCTGTAGGGCTTTTAAATTTTCCCTATTTTGTGTAATTTGAGTTTAGATAATTCAAGGAATTAGCTTTGGGGGCTGCATGATCTGAGGTTTTTATTCTTGCAATAGAGTGAACTGGCGATGAAGAGAAGCTCATATTCAAATCACAGTCAAGTGTACTGAAGGTGGTTTATCTAAATTGATTTTTCACTCTTCCTCCTTACAAAAAGCAGTTACACTTCCTCTAAATTCAACCTTCCTCATCTCTAAAATTTCAGCATAATTAATATTAATGTGTATATCCTGAACATGTAGTAATACACAGGGCAAAAGAATATGTTCAACGGGGCCTTATCTTGTTCAACTCAATTCCCGTGTTGTGCTGTGCAAACAAAAAATGTGTGTGTTACTCCTGATTGAAGATTTGCCATCGAGCACTTGTCCCGCTTGTGTCGTATCCTCAAGCAGCCCCGCAGTCATGGATTGTTGGTTGGGGTCGGAGGCTCGGGACGACAGTCGTTGACCAGGCTCGCCACTCATATCTCAGAGTATGAGCTTTTCCAGGTAACTTTGATATACTAATGTATGTTAGGGATTTGTGGCCAAATTTTGTAATCAAAGCTTCCTTTTAGGGGTTTACTAACTTTAAAAAAACTCTTAACGTTGCTTTGAATGTTCATCATCTTTTATTTTTCTTTCCAAAATCTGTAAGTTTCATAAACCAAAAACTTTGGCAATAATATATTGAACAGATAAATTACACACTGGGTTAAACTTCTAAAGATTTTGGTGCCTTTATATACTTGACATATATGTTTGTATAAATCTATTGTAATTATAATAAAAATAAAAATAATAATTATTATTATTATTATTTTTTATTATTATTATTTTTAGCACCGCGTCTTACAAACCCATTCGGGTTATACGCACTTACTTTAAAATGTTAATGTTAGGGTGATTGTGAGATGAAATGAAGGACCTACAGTTTAACGTGGAATCCGAACCAGGGTGGAGGCCTGGCATTCCCCACATTCACAAGATGTCTTGTCATAGGAAAAGGAAAGGGGTTTGGTAATCAGATAAATCTGTGCCGGAACCGGAGGATTAAACCCCGCCGCCCAGCCCCGAAGTCTGACACCTTAACCTCTTAGACCACCAGGTCACCGAAACTGTAATAAATTAAATATTGTAATATCAACTCAAATATGCAACATTAGAACAAATCAGTTCAAACAGGTTTGTAACTGAATTTTGGTACATGATAGTGTTTAAAGTTAAAAAAAGATGCACAATTTTCCCACATTAATTATTTCCATTTTAATTGTAAATACCTTTATAAATAAACAAAACCTTTATATTTTTCCCCTTTAACATGTTCCTATCTAATGTCCTATCATTCTTCACAATTTTACTTTCTCACCCTTCCGTGTTTTTTAGTTTCCTCTTTTAGGAAGTTGCATTGCACTTTTCACACTCCTGCCTGATAAGTTTCTGATAGAATAAACCTTGGTCATTTGGGGCGGTGGGAATCGATTTTCTTCAAGAGCCACCTCTTTGTCCAGTGGCAGGGGATGTAAATTTTGAACTGTGTACTTTTTTTTCATTGTAAAAAGCCAAATTTTGTTTCTTTATGTTTTCTATCCACCTTTCCTGTACCTTATTCCAAATATAACAACTAAAACAATTATTTGTTAACATAAATTTTTTTTTTAAATAATATTTTAGTGAGAATATTTGCCTCACTTAGCAATTTTTGCAAATATTTTAATATCTTGTTTTAATAGAAGACAACTAGATTCACTTTTCTTCTTCTGGATTCATTCTGTTGCGATATTTTTTTAAATAGAGGTATAAAATGAAAATATTGTCCCACAAATAATAGCCTATTTTATGAATAACCCATTTTGGTTTTGGGCTTCCCTCTTTTCCACACATTATGAAATTTTCTGTTTAAAGAAAAGAGTTCAGTTTTCTTAGAAATTTTAATTTTCGGCATAGTAGTTTTAAAAATTTAAAACATTTGTTAAATACTTCCAATGAGCATAAATTGGTGAAGGAAAATGGGAGCAGTGGCAGTTTTGGTATCTAGAATCTGCTCCCAACTTTACTAGCTCCACCCATTATTTACAGAGTGGAAACGGAAAGTCACTCTCGAGATTAAACGGCTATAATTGTATTAATGATGGATAGGTTTACACAAAGTAAAAGGTTTTCTGTTCACAAGTTCAAGGAATCTTTGTGGCCTTCTACATTTCTATGTATGTACTTGAGTTGCTAATCAGGTGTTGTAAACATTGTGGTATGTTATAAATTGTCTTGTGAAGGAAATCCTGAGGAACATTTCCTAACACAGCTTTGTTTACATTCTAGAGTGCTTTGGTGTTGTTTAGTAGACTTCATCTTTGGCCCAACCCCACGGGAAGAAATAAACATGGCATGAGTCAGGACTTCTGACAGGCATTTGTTGGGTACCTGTCTTCCCAACCAACACTCCGGAAAGTGTTCTTTCCAGCTAATCATGAACGATAAGGGCGAAACGGAGTGGAGTGGCTTCCTGATGGAAACTAACATTGTGAGCATTGTCTCATTGGTTGACCACAGACCATTTCCATTACCACCCCCTTGTTGATAGCTTGTTTAAATAAAAACTGACTCTGTTTTCTAATACTTTTATTATTTATAGAAGGAGGTACAAGGGAAGAGGTATAAAAAAACACATTAAAGGGAACAAACAATGAAATAAGAACAAAGTTTACACTTTCCATTGCTGCCTCGTAACATAGAGGTAATGGCTGCCTCTTGAAGAAATTGATTGTTAACACACCCAAACCCTCAACATAGATTTATTCTTCAGAACTTGTCAGGGAAAGGGGTTTAGAGTTTTCAAGGACATCAATATTTTACAGTGAAATAACAATATGCCAACGCATATTTTACAAACCACATCAATACAAGTAGAGAGAAAAAGTAAATAAAGAGTCTTCCATCTTCAACACAATACAGCCATAAATAGTCTAATACAACAATATTAAATTTGCAGAGTCTATAAACTTCCAAGTTCAAACCTGAGTGATATTAAAAGTTTCGTTTTAGCTTGAAGTTTCAGCATTCTCAAGTCTCTAGTGAAAATTATGTTTCATGGTATTATTATGTTACACCATAAAGTTGTATTTTTGTCAAAATTTGTATAGTATATTTTTTAGTGTGGTATTTAGATTAAAGTTATTCCTTGCAGGTCGAGAAAATCCAAACAGTATGGCATGACGGAGTGGCATGAAGACATTAAATCTGTGTTGAGGAAGCCAGTTCCAGTGACCAGCATGGTGTATTCCTCTTCACAGACCTCAGGTATAGAATTAATATATTTAAATAGCAATCTTGCATGGCATTTCCTGGACCCACTGTACTATAAGAATTATATAATCTCCCCCCCCCCCCCCCAACCATGGTGCCCTTATCTCTGAAATGTATTCTAAACCAAATAAAAATATTTTCTTCAAAAAATTTTTTAAAAATACCTAATTAAAAGCTAATTAAAAATTTAAAAATCCGGCTTCGAGGTTCATTCGCCCCTTTCGTCCACCTATGTTAAAAAATTTCAGATCTCTGCACTCAGTTAAGTGATAAATTGCTAGTCTAAGAGTTGATGGTTAAGATCTTCCAATAATACTATAATTAGATCTGAACCACCAATAAACAACGTAAAGGTATAAAACCAATTGTAGTTGGAAAAAAAAACACATCTTTTTAAGGATTTGGGTCTTGAATCAGAAATTTTCTTGTATTCTTGAATCTCAATAATTATCCTTAAGGATTTGATGTCTTCATCCCTACTAATATTCAAATGGTTATTTTTAAAACAAAAGTTGTAATGTCCTCAATTGTGAATTTTCTACAGCGAATAGAAAAGGATAAGACAACTAAATTATTAATGGCTATGAAAAGGATTAATTATGTAGCAGAGAAATGAACTCGGTACAATAAAATAAAAATTCTAAAACCCCATTAACTATGAACTAAACCAGTTCCTTAACCTCTTGATAATCTTCCCATTCATCCTCTAACGGTGTTTGCCCACATCCTTACCTCATTTTCCAAGCCTGCTGATAATAATAGTTCACTTATATGCTTTTCTGACAAATTCTCCCCTAATAATTCTGTTTATTTTCTGAAGATATTGCGCTGCAAATATCTCACTTTTCAATCCCTCTAAATTTTGGAATCTGTGCTAATATACTGTCACTCACGCCCTAGAATAAGTTCTTTGCATACATATATGATCACCACACCCCCCCCCCCCCCCCCCCCGTCCTCCCCCAGAATCCTCTACTTCACTTAGCTTAACCCCCCGAAGTTCTTAATTTTTCCGGGAGTTTTTATACATTTGTAACCCTGTTACAACATATGAACATAAGAGGCTGTCTCACTCACCATCCGGGGCCCCAGCTGAGCCGTCTCAGAAACAAAGTATAACTCTACAACACATCGTGGCATTTGGCTAACATTGAACTGAAGCGGCCTGAGGTTCATTCCCTAAACTCCTGAGCTGAGCCGCGCCCACAGAAAAGAGAAGAAGAGTGACAATAGTGAACTTCCCCGCGCTCTGTCGGCCGCTTTGGACAACTCGTAGAGCTGTTCTTCTGTGCACGTCGGGCAACGTGGAGGATGCTATATTATTTTCCAGATTTTATGGTTCCCCCCAAACCCTTCTCTTCCTCCTCTTGTTCTCGGCGCCTCGTTAGCACAATGGCATATTTTTAGGTTATAAAATTTGATGTTTGTCTGTTGTGGGTACATATTACTTGCTGGCTACAAGGTGAGCGACATTGCTAGAGGCTGATTTAAACGTTAGGTTATTCAAAATTCCCTTTTGGCTTAAAATGTTTTATTCTATTCAAAATTATTGTTCTGGACTAGTAATACTTAAAACGTATTAATTATTGGCACTATATGAACTTGGTAAATTTTGGGTTATTAAAGCCATGATAGTAATTAATATCTTTGGGTGGTTAATTCAAACCGTGTTCACTTTTATTACGATCCCAATGGGGGACCTTTGTATACTGTATCTAAAGTTGGCAACTTTTCTTATCCGCTTATCAGTTGTTGGTTTTTTTTTAAACCCTTTTTGGGGACCGCCACTTTGGACGGCCAAATTAAACCTGATAGCGTCATTCTCAGCTCTTCTTATTTTAATAATTTAGGGAATAATATTAATTTTGTTATTTATTATTGGACTCTTTAAAGATTGTTGAAAAAGTTTATGAGTTGTTGGGTCAAAGAAGGGGCCGCAAGTCGGCGAGGTTATACCGCAGTCTTGATTTTTATTCACTAAATTTTTTTTTTGCAAGCCATTGGGCGGCGTAGTTTTCAATATTATGACCTTTATGAATATATTCTAATATGTCTAATATTCTAATATTCAGGTTGGCGGAATTTTGTCATTGAGACTACACTGTTATTGTTTAACCTGTGAGAAAGTCATTTTAGAGTAACTTTACTCTTAAGTGTATTTGCTGGATCTCTTTCCGGGGTCGATAATTTTATCTGGATCTTTCTTTGGTGATTTAATTTGTTTTTAAATGCCAGGATAATTGAGATTAATTTGAAGCTCAATTTATAAAAGATTATTTAGTGTGTTTGTGTCACCATTATGGCGAGAATTTTTGTTATTACATCCGAAATTACTTTTGACCATTTGCCTCACAGTGCATGGTACCTTTTGGGGCCCAAATTTAAACGATTGTCTTCATCTCTTATGTATATTTCAAACGCCTAACACTTTATGTTGTCTCACTCTCTCATGGAGTTGTATGTAATTTTGGTATCATCCCCAATGGTATTTCAGTGTGGTGATAAGGGGGGGGCGAGAGGGAGGGGGAGGGGTTACACATTTTCAAAGCATTCTGTAACCAAAATGTTTATATTCTCCTCTCTATGCTCTCCTGTATCTTTAATTGTATTTTTTACTTGGTACTTTATATAATTTCGTTTAATATCCTCCTTTTGTTCTAGTGTAATTCTAACCTCGCTTATTTATCTTTTTAGGTTATTATGTATAAGTATAAGAAATTATACAAATCATCTATATTATTTTTTGTGTGCAAGGCCAAAACCCAGCAAAGTGGGGAGAAAAAATCTTTAATCTTAATTTTAAGCTAAAAAAAATTTAAAGGGCAGGCTTAGTGAAAATCTAGTTTGGGTCTTGTATATCTGTATATTGTATTTACGTTGTATCTTTTGAACTGTGTGTATTGTTTTGTTGTTTGGTGCCTAATACTTTGTGTTTGGCGATTATTTGTGGTGTGTGCGCATTTTACTGTTGTCTCTAACCTTGTCATTTGCATCTCTGTTCACGATCATTTGCTATAGTGTTGTCTCATTGTCCATTTGTAGCTGGCTACGCCTTTATATGTTGGCATGTAATCATTGTGGACGGTGCTAGATGACGTATGTGCTAGTGCTAGTGTATACTTCATATATTATCTCAACAAAACCGTGTCTGGACAGGTTCACTTCTCTACTGAAACAAAGTTCCTTTAACCAATAGCTACCTTCTAATTTTAAATACATTATTGACCGTTAAGCCCTCTTAACAAAAGCTAGAGAGAATTCATAATCCGTCAAACTACAACTGATTTTACAATATGGAATAAGTAACGTTGACAAGTATAATCAAGGAAATAGACAAAAATTGCTAATGCTTTTATTACTAAAAGGGGAAGCACTGTCATCTACAACAAGAAACCGTCCCAGAAACCCAAAGATTTTGTCTGTTGCTCATCTTCTCACTGCCTACTTTCTAAATAAAATGAACATACAATGGATGTTAGTGTGTCGAACACTGACCCCAAAATTTATAGGGTATGTGGTAATCCCAAATTTTGAAATTCCTACAAGGGAAAAATTTGCCTTGTTCCCTCCCAAGAGCCAGGATAGCTGTGCAGTAGTCTTGTAAATTCCAGGATTTTTGTTTTTTTCTGTTTTTAAACACATTTAAACAAAAAAATTTAATCAAATTGTATACTTTTTTTTTATTTTCAACCCAACATATAAGATTCATCACAAATATTTAAATTATGGGTGACCTGGTTTGGGCTTAGGGGTAAGGTGTCAGACTTCTGTGCAGGGGGCCGGGGTTCAATCCTCGGGCCCGGCACAGATTTATCTGATTACCAAACCCCTCCTTCACCTCTGACAAGACATCTTGTGAAGTGGGGAATGCCAGGCCTCCACCGTGGTTCGGATTCCCCGTTAAACTGTAGGTCCTCCATTTAATCTCACAATCACCCAACCATTACACATAGCGTAAGTGCGTATAACCCGAACGGGTAGTTAAGACGCGGTGCTAATAATAATAATAATAAATATTTAATTATCAGTTTTAGATTTTAACAAAATGTCACATTTCCAAAATAATAAAATTTACTTCTATTCCTCACATGTCCTTTTTATGGGTCATCCACAAACCCTATAACACTAAGTAGACATTTAATTGACTCTCCACCCTGTTTACTTAGCTTTCACAAACATTCTATTACATTACAATATTTATTCTAAATAATATATATATATTTGTATGTTATCTATGAGTATTGTATTATTCTTGTTCTTTCTAAACTAATATAATATAATTATTTTACTTCACTTTCATTATATTATGACTTTTGGAAGTCTCCGTCTTATTTCAACTCTCCCATGTCCCTGGATATGAGAGGCAAACTACACTTTCTTATAGGGGTGTGCTAGAACCATTTTTTCAATTTTGAGATGCCTAAAACAGAATTTTAAAAAGTATCAAGACACTGAGAACAAGACAAGGAAAAAGTCCTTTGAAAGTAAAAAATTTAAATTATGTTTATTAAAGTAAATACATAGTTTATTTGAGTTCCTTTTTGACATTCGAATTGGTGCTTGCTTTATATTGTCTTAAAAGTTCATTCAAACACTTGAGATATAATCATACACATTTTTAAATGCATTTAATAAAAATATTGATATGAACAACATATCATTTTAAATTTTTTATTGTAACAAAATTATATTGTCAAAGTTTTATATTGAAAAACAATATTTATAACCAAAATATTTCTTAATGAAGGCTGTTTTAAGGGGATGAAATGCGGCCTATTTTTGGGTTATTACGTTATTATTGGAAATAATAAATTTCCCCGGCTTAGTTTTTTAATTTCTTAGGTCCATTATTTGCTGTATTTTATTTCTGGGAATTTTTCGAGATTCATTTTTGATTTTTCAACGGGTGTGAATGTTTGCTTGTGTGTGGCTATTCAGTCCCTTGCTAGTCATGTGTCTGTATTGGGATTGTGATTGGTTGGTAATGGTAAAATGCAGAGGGATGGAAACCACCACGCTATGGGATTTTTTAAATCCAGTAAGATACTTGGAAAATGTCTTCAAGCGGCCACGTGTATCTCAGGTGGTCCTGATATTCATTTTTAAAAAACCCCCTACACACGATCCAATCTGCATGGTCCATTCTGCAGGGCCTTGCTGATTGGGGTGGTGTGAAGGCAAATCAGGCCCCCGACCGGGTCTGATTTTCGGGAGGTGGCTTTGGCGACCACACAATCTCCCCACTCCCCACTCCAACACTCTGCAAGTAGGATCGTGCATAGGACAGTAGGGCCAATTTTACATAATTTCCCTTGCATCTGATTGGATCTATTTCTTTAAAATATTTGTATGGCTAAATTTTTTTTTTTTCTGTAATAACCACTTTATAGCCCCGCATTTTATTTTTTATATTGGTATAGCATTTTGTGTCAATAAAGCTAAAGCAATACCCATTATTTAAAATTTGGACAAGAAGAAAACCATGATGGCATCTTTCCTAACAGAGCGAGCGCGCCTAACCAAAATGCCAGGTTGGATCATGTGGCGAGAAACGCCCGATTTATCCCCACCATACCTGAAGATTGGGTTGTGTGTAGGGGGTTTCAACAATGTAAACTCTCAAGTAAGAAATAAACACAGACACATCCTGTGTGATGTGCAATATTTATATGTTAATAATGTAATACTCAGGATGGGAAAACCCAAATGAAACAACATGTATTTCTTTTATTAACATTGTATTTTTGGATCATAATATCAAGTAAAAGACATGTTTTTGTCATGAGTGTTTTTTTTACTAAGAATATAACTCTTTATAAGAAAATAAATAGTATGATAAGGTATAATAAAATTGTTTATCAAATTTTCTTTGATTTCATTCAGTAATTGATATAAAAGTGACCAAATATTCAAATGCTAGCCAAAGTACCTTTAAGAATGCCTTTCTATGGTGGTGCTAACCACGAAGGGAGCCCCAAGATTAAGACAATGTGTACAAACACATTACATATGTCTGCAAACTACAGAAAGTTTAGTTACAACAATTAACAACCATCAACAGATTGCCACACTCTCTAGGAAGAAACAACAGATTTAGAGCTTCCACAATATGTAAATTAACTGCGAAACATGAACAATATATATTTTTTCCAAATTATTATTTAGTTATAAGACCTTTGTTACCTACGTAACACTGTTATGTACCCCCCTCCCCCCCACATGTAGGAATTGACGCTCCACACCTTCTCAATAAATTCCTTGTGGGTTATGAATGACTTCATATCTAAACGAAATGGCAAGGGAAGAAAATTTGCTTATAAATTTAACCTCAGAGAAATATAATTGAAATCATATGTTAATTATCCATGATTAATAATTATCTGCATTAAGATATATGCCCAATCCCACCATAGCTTAATAAAATTTCATACATCCATTTTAAATATGTAAAAAAAATTCCCCTTCCAGGAAAAGGAATATATAAGTATAACAAAAGATAGAAGAGAATTTAAAATCCTGAAACCATTTTGAAATTAAGGATTTCTATAAGGATAAGAATCGTATAACTGAGACGGGTAGTAAGACACGGTTCTAATTAAATATATAAAGAAAAGGATCAAAAGATCTCTCTTAAAATAGTAGATTATTTCCAATCTAGAATCATAAATTTCAGTCGAGCACACCTCTAGAATTTAACTATTCATGCCAAATGTATCTTCAAGGAAGATTACAAAATTAAACCTTTGTTGGAATAATGCGCTTGCTGTTCTATTCAACACTGAGCCTCTGTTGGAATCATGCACTATATGGTCTATGTAACATTGAGCCTCTGTTGGAATCATGTACTCTATGGTATATGGAACACTGAACCTCTGTTGGAATCATGTACTCATATGGTCTATGTAACACTGAGCCTCTGTGGAATCATGCACTGTATGGTATATGCAACATTGAACCTCTGTTGGAATCATGTACTCTATGGTCTATGTAACACTTAGCTCTGTTGGAATCATGCACTCTATGGTATATTGAACACTGAGCCTCTGTTGGAATCATGTACTCTTATGGTATATTAAACACTGAGCCTCTTTTGGAATCATGCATTATATGGTATATTAAAACACTGAGCCTCTGTTGGAATCATGCACTAATTGGAATATGCAACACTGAGCCTCTGTTGGAATCATGCACTATATGGAACATGCAACACTGATCCTCTGTTGGAATCATGCACTCTATGGTATATTGAACACTGAGCCTCTGTTGGAATCATTACTCTATGGTATATTAAACATTGAGCTTCTATTGGAAACATGTACTCCTATTGGCTATGTAAACACTTAGCCTCTGTTGGAATCATGCACTCTATGGTATATTTAACACTGAGCCTCGTTGGAATCATGTATCATGGTAATTAAACATTGGCTCATTTGGAATCAGCTTAGGGTTTATTGAAACATGGGCCCGGAATCATGTCCCATGGTAAATTAAACATTGAGCTTCTTTGAATCAGTATTATGGTTTTGAACCTAGCCTCTTTGGAATCTGTCAAAGGGTATATTAACACTGAGCCTCTTTTGGAATCAGTATCAGGGAAAATTTAAACTTGAGCTCTTTGGAATCATGCTCCTATGGTTTGAACACTAGCCTTTTTGGGAAAACATGACCTAGGGTATTTTAAACATTGACTTTCTTTGGGTATGTACCTATGGTTTTTAAACATTACCCTCTTTGGAATCATTACCTATGGTTATTGAACACTGACCTCTGTTGGAATCAGTACCTAGGGTATTTTAAAACATTGAGCTTCTATTGGAATAAAAGTACTCTATTTTAAAAGAAAACACTGACCTCTGTTGGAATCATGACCATGGTTATTAAACTGGCCTCTTTGAATCATGACCAATGGTATTTTTAACATGACCCTCTTTGGAATCATGACTCTATGTAATGAACACTGACCCTGTTGGAATCATGAAATTCTAGGGTATTTAAAACATGACCCTCTTGGAACATTCTCTATGGAAATAACAGGCCCTTTTGGAATCAGTACCTAGGTTAGAACACTGGCCTCTGTTGGAACATGCATTTGGGTAATTAACACTGACCTCTGTTGGAATCATGTCCTTATGGTTAAAACATTAGCTCTTTGGAACATGATTATGGTTTTTAACACAGCCTCTGTTGGAACAACATGGATAAAACATGACTCTTTGGGAAAATCATGACTCTATGGAAAAACACTACCCTCTTTTGGTCAGATTAAAGGTTATTAAACACTGACCTCTGTTGGAATCGCACTATGGTTTTAAACACGAGCCTTTTTGGAATCATAAAAGGAATAACACTGAGCCTCTGTTGGAACAGACTCAGGGGTTAGAACATGACCCTTTCTTTTGGAAAACATGCACTTTAAAAATTTAACACTGACCCTCTTTTGGAAATCAGACTTTTGGTATGAACACTGACCTCTGTTGGAAATCATCCTTTTTGGTTATTTAAAACTGAGCCTCTTTTGGAAATCAGATTTAATGGTATTTTTTAACACTGAGCCTCTTGGAATCATGAATTTATGGTTTAAACCTGAGCCCGGGGGGGAATCATCCCAAAAATTGGGAATTTTTAACACTGAGCCTTGTGGAATCATGACTTATGGAATGCAACACGAGCCTTTTTGGGAAATCGTTTATGGTTATAAAAATGACCCTGGGAATCATGAAAAAATGGAAATAACATGAGCCTCTTTGGAATCATGATTAGGGTAAATAAAACCTGACTCTTTGGAATCATGACCAAAGGTAGAACCCCTTTAGCCTCTTTTTGGAACATGCTCATGGATTTAATGGCCTCTTTTAAACAGCACTAAGGTATGAAACACTAGCCTTTTTGGAATCATGATTAGGGAAAAACAGAGCCCGTTGGGAATCTGACCTTAGGTTATTAACCTAGCCTCGGAACAGCACTATGGAATTAAACACGACCTCTGTTGGAATCTGTACTCAGGGTTTTTAAAACACTGACCCTCTGTGGAATCATGCCTAGGGAAATTTTAAAAATGAGCCTCGTTGGAATCATACTCAAAGGTATATTAACACTGACCCCTCTTCGGAATCATTTTACCTATGGTATATAACCCCTGAGCCTTTGTTGGGAATCATGATTAGGAAATTTTGAACACGAGCCTCTGTGGAAAATCATGCTCTATGGAATTGAACACGGGCCCTTTGTGGAATCATGTTCTTGGTAATTGCCCACGAGCCTTTTTGGAATCATGCACTCAGGTAATTGAACACTGAGCCTCTTTGGAATCTGTACTCTATGATATTAAACATTAAACCTCTTTTGGGAATCATGTACCTTATGGATAAAAAACACTGAGCCCTGTGGAACATGTACCTATGTTTAAAACATGACCTTGGGGAAATCATGATTTAGGTATAAAAAAACATAGCCTTTGTCGGAATCATGTACCTAGGGGTAAAAGAAAACACTGAGCCTCTTTTGAATCATGCACCTATGGTATATTAAACACTACCTCTTTTGGAATCATGTACCAGGGTATTAAACATGAACCTCTGTTGGAATCATGCCCTTAGGTATATTAAAACCTGACCTCTTTGGGAATCAGAACTCTAGGTTAGAAAAAGACCTCTTTTTGGAAACATGCCCTCTTGGTATATTAACACTGAGCCTTGTTGGAAATCATTATCTATGGTATTTAAACATTAAACCTCTTTTTGGAATCATTCCTATGGTATATTAAAACACTGACCTCTGTGGAATCGTACCTATGGTATATAAACAGGGGCCTCTTTTGGAATCATGATCTTGGTTTTTAAAACTGAGCCTCTGGGGAAATATTCTCTATGGTAAGAAACCCCGAGCCCTTTGAATCAGCACTCTATGGTATATTAAACACGAGCCCTTTTGGAATCAGTCTCTATGTTTTTTAACATTGAACCTCTGTTGGAAAAGACCTAGGGGTAATTAAACACGAGCCCTTTTGGGGAAACATGTACCAAATGGTATTGAACATGACCCTTTTGGAAACATACTCAAATGGTATAAAAACACTGAGCCTTTTTTGGTTGAATCAGGATTTCACGGGGTCTGAATTTGGATAAAACGGGGGGGGTTTTTTGGGGGGAAAACCTGAGCCTTTTTTGGGAATCAGACCTGGATATTAAACACTGAGCCTTGTGGAATCATGTACCATGTATATAAATGACCTCTTTTGGAATCAGACTTTTTGGTTATTTAACACTAAACCCTTGTTGGAATCATTACTCTATGGTATTTTAAACATTAAACCCTTTTGGGAATATGACCTAGGTATATTAACACGGGCCCTTTTGTTGGAATCATTCTTAGGGTAATAACCGAGCCTCTTTTGGGGAATCATCACTCTAGGGTATTTTGAACACGGGCCTTTGTTGGAATCTTTTACTTATGGTATATTAAACATGACCCTGTTGGAACACCCCCCCTTTTGGGTTTTAATTAACCCTGGCCTCGTTGGAACATTCTCTATGGTATATTAAAAAAATTAATTTTAAAAAAAATAATCAAAAAAAAAAAAATATTTTTAAAAACTAATAAAAAAAGCAACCGGGCCTCTTTTGGAATCATGCACTTTATGGTATATGAACCTGAGCCTTTGTTGGAATCAGCACTCAGGGGTATATTAAACACGAGCCCTTTTGGGAATCATTACTCATGGAAAAATTGAACACTGACTTTGTTGGAATCATGCACCTAGGATATTTAACACTGGCCTCTGTTGGAATCATCACTCTATGGTATATTAAACAGACCTCTTTTGGAACATGCATTATTGGATATTAAACCTTTGTCACTGTGGATCATGAACTTATGGTAAATTAAACTTGAACCCTGTTGGAATATGTACCTATGGCTATTAAAAATTGAGCCTTTGTTGGGTACTACACAAAAGGCCTTTTTTGGTTTTTTATATTCTTCGTATGTTTACACATTTCCTTTTCGTAAAAGGGTTTATTAATTGTTTAAGCTTAACTTTTAAATTACTTGTTATCTAATTTTTCAATTTATTTCAGCCATTTTTAAATGTTTCCTGTCTCTTATAGCGCGTTATTGAGACCAAATTTCCGGGGTCACCTTTGTTTGTATTTTAAAAACTTTTTCACAACCATTTTTAAAAGAACTCAACTCAGTTTAGAACGCTTCACTTTTTATTAAAAAAAGTTTTTGGGAAAAAATATACAATTACTTCTTTGAGGATGCATTTATTTAAAATTTAAAATTTTTTAATCTTAACATTTTGGGTATATTTGTAAATTTTCAACAGAACTTATTCTTTCTTTGAAAATTTCTCTTGTAAAATTACATAAGCTCTTAAAATCGTTCACCACCCTTTTGGTTTATTTTTTTAAAAATTTTAAACTAAACGGATCCATCAGAAAAATATTTGATTTTTTTTTTCCTAAAACGTTTTTAAAATGAAAAGTGTAAGATAGGGCCCTTAAATTTCAATTTATTTCAACCCCACTTTAAAGGGGGGGAAGCAGGGAAAGTATGAGTTTCTTCAAGCCGACCAAAAACAATCGATCTTTGCTTTTTTTAAAACACCAAAAAAAATAGCACTTAAAAAATGTTTTTATTTAACGATCAAAGAAAAAAATTTTTCCTGAAGACATCAACAATTGCCAACCGGGGGAAGGCCCAATTTGTTCCCACCGATAGAAGGCAGTTTTTTGTGAGAAATGAGAGTATTGATCGACGGGGGAAAAGAGTCCAGGTGAGCATTTTTTAACAAAATTTTATCCAACTTATCATTCTAAAGCAAACTTTTTAATCAAAGTTGAAATTTTTAAAAAGCAAAGCAAAGAAAATTTTTTATTTTTTTTTTTGGTTGTTTTTTTAAAATTTTTACCATAAACCCTTGAAAAAACTTTTGCACATTAAACCTACCTCCCCCCCCAAAAAAATTATTTAGTTTTGGGTTTGGGGTTGAAAAAAATAGGAGGGGGGGGATACACTTCACGGGAAGCTTATAAGGGGAACGTTTTTACTTTTAAAAACCCTTTTTGTATAAATATTTGTGTCAGAATGAAATCATTTTTAAATTTAGATTTTTCTTATAACTTAAATTTTAAACAAACAATGTTTTTCATCAAAAAACGAGTATGCTATGTCAAAGTGAAAAAAACCCTATCCACGATCCCATTCACGCTGTATTTTGTATTAGTTGAAAAAGGGGATTTTGGGCAAACAGAAATAATATATAGGATTTTGACTTTTTTCAATTTCAAACTGTACAACATAATAAAAAAATTTTTAAATTGATAATCTCCAAATTTTTAACAGAAAGAAGGTCCAATTTAAATATATTGTATGAAAAAAATCTTTAACTTACATTATTTTCTAGTTTTTCATTTATCTAATTTGTGAGAATATTGAAATGGTAGACGGATGGAAGCCCCGTGGCGTCTACAACTTTTTTGTGCAATGTCAGGGATCAGTACATATCATGTTCCCAAGCCCAATCGGGGATGGATTCCGAAAATCGCATCGGGGAAGTTCCCAGTTTAAGTCAGTTGGCCCATTGATTGGTTCCGGGTACTCTAATCTACTTTTTTTTCTGTCCCCTGTTTTTTTTAAACCTAGATAGATATGGGTCCCCAATTGGTCAATCACAATCAGTTGTCACGGGAAAATCTTTTTTCACTTTCCAAATTAAATTTTTGAAGGGGGTTTCCAAAAAATTGGGTATGGGGTGACCTCGATTGTTCTGGTTCAATTAAATTCAGGAAAGATTTTTTCACTGTCCTGGAAAAATTTTTTAAAACTGTAGGGGGGGTAAAACAAAACATAAGAGACTTAACACAAAATCGTTGAAAAATTTCTTTCGAAGGGAGCAAATTACTCCCCAAAATATTAAACAAATGAGGGGTGAAAGGGATGTTTTTTTCTCAGTAAGCTAACACAGGGTTTTTAATTTTATTTCCTATCATTTTTTTTAAAAAAGATAAAAAAAAATTAATGTGGAAATCCAGGTCTCCATCGGGTTTCGGTTTCCACGTTAAACTGTAAGTCCCCCATTTCATCTCAAAATCGCCCAAAACCCCATCACACAGTGTAAGTGTAATAACCCAAGGGGTGTAAACGTGGTCAAAAATAATTTTTTAAAGTGAACTTTTGGGGAATTAAAAAGATTATTTTGGTTCAAATTTTACTAACTTTAACATTATTTTATTACAAAATTATAAATCCAAGACACAGAGCCCCCCCCCAAAAGAAAAAAGGGTTTTAGTCAAGCCCTTTCCTACAGAATGCAATATTCAATACTATGGCAATTCTATACAGAGTGCCACAAAAAAATTTGATATTTTTTAAGGTAGCTCCCATACCACGAGTTTGCGACCCTGAACAGACAAAGACTCAAATCTTCTTTTAGTTGTTTGGGCCCCGTATTTTTATTTTTGGGGTTTGCTGGGTGGGGGGTCGGGGTTTTCAATCTCATCGGTTAACGATTGATATCCATAAATAAATTTCCCTTACTCTACAAATCACAAATTGGTACATTAGGGGACACAAAAACTTGACTAAGTGGATGCCAAGTGGAATACTTGGGTTTTCTTGCGTCATTGTAGGCTAAAAGGGGGGAGCGTTAAGTGCTTGAGACCACAAAAGGGTTACAACCACAAGTTTCACTAACGTTCTTGCATATCGCCCCTTTCTCTCAATTTTTTTTCTTTTTACCCCCAATAAGTTGATATTCTGATACATTAAAAAAAAAAGAAAGGGGAAAAAAAAAAGAATTCCATTTTCTATTTGTCAGTTCAATTTTATAATTCAAAAAATTTTAACCCTTTATAAACTTTTCAGTACAAATCTTTTATTATAGTTCGTTTTGGGAAAGTGCTATTTGTTCTATGTTTATCCAATTAAAAACCTTTAAAAAAATCAAAATTTATTAAAGTGCAAAAATTCCAAACTTTTTTTCCCTTGTGTAGGCTATTCTTTAAAAATAAATTAAAAATAATTATTTTGGCTATGTTTTAAAACCCATCTAAAATTAATATTATATTTTAGTAAAAATTTTTGGTGACAAAGTTATCCCCCTGATTTGGAGGAAGACGGTCAGGAAAGGTAAGGGAAACATAAAAAAGGAACAAGACAATATGGCATTTAAAAGGAAAAAACACATTTTCCATTTTACATTGCCCCTTTGGAAAAAGAGGTAAGGCCGCTTGAGCAAATTGATCATTCCCGCCAACCCCCGACCTAGTTTCATTTTTTGCAACAAACAGGAGGGAGTTGAAATGCGCAACACAATTCTTAAAAAAAAAAAAAAGGGAGAAAAGGAAAATTTTTGTATAGAATGAAGACCTTGATAGGAACAAACAAAGAAGAAAAATTAAAACAAAAAAAAAATATTATTTATAATTTTAATAGTCAATAAAAATTTTAATTCTTTTATATTTTTTCTAATTTTCAACCCCTAACACAAAATTAATAAAAAATTTTTAATTAAAACATTCACAAATTTTAAAACCAAATAACTTTATAAATAAAAAAACCAAAAACACAAATAATATTTAATAAAAAAATACCAACAAAAAAACTCTTTCCAACCAAAATCATAAAAACCCACTACTTTTTTTTTTTTTTTACAAATTTTTTTTTTTTTTTTTTTTAAAATTTTTTAATTTTTTAAACCCTTTTTTTTTTTTTTTTTAAACCCTAAAATTGGAAAAAACTGGGTGTATTTTTTCCGGGGGGGGGGCGTAGTTGGCTAACGCGCTTGTCTGTTTAGCTCGGACTGCGGGAGGGGAATAAGGTTTGAATTTGGGTCGGGTAAACCCGGGGGTTTTTTTTCCTAAATTTTTTTCCACTCTACCTCCATGCAATGTGGGTTCATTCCTCAAATTAAAATTTTCCCAATTCCTAACCTTTAGGAAATTGTACTTAAAGCGTATAACCCGAACGGATAGTAAACGGGTGCAAATATTATATATTTTAATTTGTTGGGTTTTTTTTTTGAAAATCAGGCCGGGCCGCCTGATGCCCCTTTTGGGCTGTGCCCAAAAGGTTTGTCAGAGAAACCAAACAGAGTTTAACGAGAATTTGTATCGAGATTTGTCAGACGTTCCAACTCGACACAAGATTTGTCAGACGAGTTCTTTGTGGGGTTTGGGCCACACAATATGTACCCCGACTTCATATTTGGGAGCTTATCAACAGTTAAAAGAACTGTCACAAAAGAGGAAGTAAGAAATGTTTGTTTATTATTATACTTATTTTTTTTGAAATAATCACAAAACACCCACACAGTAACAGATTTGTCTGTTTGGGTTCCCTGTGAGGGAGTTGTCGGGGTTTTTAATCCTGGTCACTGTCCCTACCTTCCCAAAATTTTTCCCATTTTTTCCCCCCTTGCAAACACAGGTACATTTCCTCTACTCTTAAGTGTATTAAATGTGTAGGGCTCAAGGTAAAGACCCCAAAAAAAAACAAAAAACATTGAGAAATTTTGTTTTTTTTCAGGGCAAATTTGAAGTCGAATCTAAGTTCGAATATTTTTTTTGTTATTATATGTATAAAAAAAAATTATATTAGTGTTATATTTTTTATCAGATTTTGCATTAAATTTTCCCAGAAAATTTTTTATTTTTAAAAGGGTTTTTGTAAATTTTATTCTAATCAAAAAACCCAATTATTGTAAAAACAGAAATTCAATTCTTCGGTTGTTCACAGATTATTAATTTTGTAATACATATAAAGCTCAGAATGGCAAAGTTGTACAAAATTGAATATTTTGTTGTAAATATTTTATTGGGTGCAGCTTTTTAATGGTTGAAGCCAAATCTATTTTTCGAAGTGAAGTCAAGCTTTGCACGCCCTTGTTTTTTTTTGGATTTAAGTTTAAAATAATTTTTGATTTAAAAAAAAACTTTTTTACTAAGGTTGCATAACATAATTATATTTTGAGTTCAAAATCTAATACACATTTCTAAGCAACCCTAAATTAAAAAAAAGTAAAAGGGAAAAAAAAGGAGACAAAAGTTCGATGTAATTTTAAAATTTTTAGCTAGAGAGGGGGGGGCACAAAAGCCCAATTTGTTGATATCATAGTTTCAAGAAAACAAAAAAATTAAATAAAAAAATATCTCAAATAAAAAAATATGAAGACTTCACTTGTTTTAACAATTTAAGCATCAAAAAAGAGATTCATGGTCTGTGTATTTGGGAGAGAAAAAAAATAAAAAAATTACATCCCTACAATTGATATAAAAAAAAGTTATTTCTTTTGTATTTATTATTACAAACAAAATTAAATTTTGTCATGTCACCAAATAATTTTTTTTTGATTTTTTTTAAAATATCTTACCTTAACTTATATTGTATATTTTAAATATTTAAGATTTGTTTTGGGGATTAGGGGGTAAAAGAAAATTAATTTTTTGTTTTGAAAAATTAAGGATTGACCCATCTCAAATTTTAAAGGGTGCCAAAAAAAACCCTTTCAAGGAAAACCCTGTTTTCACTTTAGGTAATTTTTTATTTTTGGGAAAAAAGGCACAGGAAAGGTGTATAAAAATAAAAAAGGGGACGAACAAAAAGGGGCCTTTAAATGAAAAGAAACACTTTACATTTTTCCCATTGGAAAAAGAGGTAATGGTTGCCTTTTTTAAAGAATGTGTTTGTGTGAATGTGTTTGTCCTTTTTTGATGTTTTATCCCCCTTTTCCTGTCCTTGTTTCAAAAAAACAAAAAGGGAAAGTAAAGAAAGAGTTTACTTATTAGAAAAATGACATAGGAAGGCAAAGGGGCCTACAATTGGCTTTGCTCTTAAAATTCTTGATTCAAATGTTTAGGATAATAAAATACTGTGTTCTTAAACTGTTTGCTTAAAAATCAGTCAAACACACTAAAAGGTTGTATTTGCCTAATTCTTTAAATTATTAGATAATTAGTTTTATAATGGAAGGTGAAGAAAAAGAAGAAATATAAAAATAATCAATTTTCCATAAATTAAAAAGAATTTTCCTCTTAAAAAATTTTTAGATATTTAGATGATAATTTAAAATTCATTTACATCATATTTTTATTTTTCTTTAAATTCATGTAACAAATTTTAATTTTATATAAAATCGATCCTACCTAGGTTTTTTTCTATCGGAATTTAAAGGGGGGTGTAAACATGCAACCCCTTCCCTGAAAGGGGAAAAATAAAAAAAAACAAAAAAGGAAGGGAAAGGAAATTTGGGTAAAGAATGTAGGACACCAGAAGGAACAAAAAAAGGAACAAAAAATATTGTAAGTAACAGACTTGCCCCTGAAAAATATGTGAACTTTGACAATAAAAACTTTAAATTTTTAAACGTTTTTAAATTTTATTTGAACTTTAAAAATATATTACGAGGCGTTTAAAGCACTTCTTCTTCTAAGAAGGCAGACCCACGGCGTCGTAAGTGTCGACGCAATGGTCAATATGAAAAATTTTAAAGGGTTTTTTAAATAAAATTTCCTCTTCGGAAATTAAAATAGAGTTTTTAAAAGGTAATTTGAGGACTTCGGCCCGGACCTTTATGCCACCAGTTTTTTTTTTTTTTTAATTTTTATAACATCTTCAAAAATGATCTTTTAAAGTGATTTAACTCGGCGGGGTTTAAATCACTACAGTGTCAGAAACCCCTAGCCCACTACAGAAGCACTGGCTCACTCACTGACTCCACTTTCAATACGACACGTGTTATCATTATCAGTGCTCCAAAATTATTAAAATCAGTTTTACAATCAAAACAATATGAATTTAAAAAAAATACATTAACCTAATAATTGGTATTATTTTAAGAGTTCAACAATGGCCAATACAGGGCTATAAATAAAAATTTATCATCAAGGTACCGTACCGCTTTAATTAGTGTCGACAGGGGGGCAATTATCAGCTAATTAAAAAAACCCAAACACTAAATTAGCCCCCAATGCAAAGGGGAAAAAAACCATAATTCTTCAATTTGGCGCCCACGCGGGCCAAGTAAAACCAAAAACCAACAATAAAAGGGACCAACACAGAAAAGGATTTTGGCCCATTTTTTTGACCATAAGCTTTTTTGTGACCATCTCAAAATTGTAAAATACAAAAAAAAAGGGAAAAACCCCCCCAAAACGCCCCCCCCATATAATACCAGTCTAGCTAGACACTTGTTTTCTTTACAAATGTTAAATTATATTAATACTTTTATGTAGTTTTCTCATCTCTTTTAAAGAATTTAAAGAGGTGTATTCCCCGATACATAAAAAATTTAACGAGTATTTGTTTTATTCTTTTAAGGTTTATGGGAAAGGTCGTTACGAGACTGAATTTAAAAATTTTACTATGTGCCCAATGAGGGGAATCAAGAAAACCGATAGCCTTGCAGCCCCAAAGTAGTTGCTGCAGGGCAGGTGCAAGAAATGATGGGCCCAAAAGGGAGAAAGGTCGGAAGTGGCAAAGGGAAAAAATTAAAAATTTTATTATTTTCACCAATAGAAAATACACTGATGTTTTTATTTCATTCAGATAAAAACAAAATTTGTTTTCAAATCATTTAACCTAAACTCCCTCCAAAACTTAAAAATATTCGAGACTTAAAAATTTTTTTTTAAAATTTTTTTTTTTTTAAATCTTATTGTTTTTTAGAGAATTTTGCTTACTAGCTCTTTGCCAAACAATTATAGGACCATCATCTTATCATTTTTATAAACCATTTCCAGTCTGGTATTGGATCAGTTAGTAAAAATTTTTCCCTCTTTCCCTTTTCCTTCCAATTCTTTCTCTTTTTTAAACGCTGGTTCCCCGGGAGCCGGGGGTCGGATTTATTCTGTCACAGAGCAAATTATTCCAGATGTTCAAAATCGAACAGCCAAGTTTGAGTGAAGGAGATTTCGGCTTGGGGTCTAGCAGGATATGAAAAGGGAAAAAAGACACACCAATTTTTTTTGAAACCCTGTTTTTCAAGGGAAAAAACCAAGATGGATCTTCCTGGGGTAAAATATCTAAGATAAAATAGTCCTTTCTGATCTTCAAATCAACAAAGAACACTCATCAAATAAAACTTTTTCCAAACATAGGAACATGGAATGTAAAAGATGATGCGAAGGCTGGGGAAAAAGGAAAAATGAAATTGAAAAGGGAAAAGGGGTTTTTGGGAACCTTGTGGTTTAAGTGAATCTGGGAAAAATCAATTGAATAGTGTCTTGAAATTTCCAAAATTCTTTTAGGGGAAAGATGCATAAAAAGGAGGGGGGCCTTTGGTGAAAAATGAAATGGTAAAAGTGTTACTAAAGTGTTGTTGAGTGTAAAATTAATGTTTGTTAAATTAAACCCGAACCAGTGGGGTATTTTTAGTACAAGTGAATGCAACAAACACACGATGATGTTGAAAATAGATGAGAAATAAGGGAAATTGAATTAATTATTCAACATAAAGGAAAAGGGCAAGTGAACACCCTCATCAGGGCGATTGTAACACCCGGGTGGAGAAGGACGGGGGGTAAATATCAATGTTCACATGGATGGGAAGGGGAAATACACAGGGGAGATTTTCACGCATTCTGCCAGGGGAAAATTGGGGGTGATAAACATAGACAAAACATACCATGGAAAAACCAAGAGAAATCACAGGTACCAATTAATTACAACCTTTTCAAAAGCTATATCAGCTGACTGAAGGAATGGGGGACAATGGATTAATGGTTTTTTGACAAAATTAAAAAATGATTTACAAAAACAGGGCCCCGGACTTTCAGACTTTCTAGACTATCATGGGGCTCTAAAGGAGAAGAAACAAACCCAAAAATACAATACCTCAACCCTAAGCCTCATTTTTCATCTGGGAAGATCTTAAAAAGAATACCAATAGCAACTGGAACAGAAAATAGAAATTTGATGGAAGAAGATATTTTGGATACAGAAAAAAAAATGAACCCTGAACCAGGGAAAGCTGAAGATAAATTTTTGAGAGTGTGATAAGGCATGAAAATATCTACATGGTTTAATTGACAGGGAAAGGGGGTTCGATGAGGGAGGGGGAATAAACTGATGGGGAAAAACTCAAAAAGAACGGCATTAATAGAAGGCTGATTGCAAAATTTTTTTCTGGAAGCGAGTGAAGTGAGGGTGAATGATGGAGAACCAATGGGTAGGGAGGAAGGGAGGAACAGAGAGTTTCTTTTCACCTGGTTTTTCAATAATAAGCAAGTGGCTGACAGGGAAGCTCTAGAGGGGGTAATTTTAGGGTAGGAGGGCGTTATTAACACCAAAAATAGCAGATGTCCGATTTCGCCAAAGATAAAGAAATTAGGAAAAGAGGGCAAGTTGGGGAAAAAAAAAAGTTAAAGTGAAGGGATTTAAAAAAAAAAAGTGCCCTAACAAACAAAATTTGAAATCAGAAGTTGGAAAACGTAGAGCTTTTAAGTACCATAATCTGCGTAAAAATGCCTACTGCACCCAAGGTCGAGGGTTGCTAGGCCAAGGAAGCCATACACAGGGAAAGGTTTTTTGCTTTACCACAAAATTTAGTTCTGAACTGAGGAGAAAAAGATAAAATGTTACTTTGGGAATTGTGCTCTAAAAGCGAAAATTGAACTGATAAAGTTGAGGGAAAAAATAATTTTTAAACTTTTAAATATGGGGGTGAAAAGATTTGAAATCAAGTGGATAGACAGGGTAACAAATAAGTCCCAAGAAGGTGGTTGGGAAAGAACCATTTGGAGTGATTCTTTGTACAAACAACTGGATTGGAAAACACATTGGAAGGGGTGTCTTCTCCAACACATATAAGGGAAAAAGGGTTGAGGAAAAAAGCTCAAAAAGAAGAGATTCAAATATTGGATGACTTTAAGCAAAGAAAAAATTCTGAAAACTCAAGGAGGGCAGTATAATTCACTGCAAAAAAAAATTTTTTTGTTTTTTAGACAAAAACAACGATGATGATGAGATGTGATGATGATGAGATGATAGGCCCAATTTTGTGACCTAAAATTTTAAAAAAAAAAAACTATAAAATTCCACAAAAACTCTAAATAATGACTTTTAAATTTGCAAAAAAAGACCTATAAAAATTTATTGAAATTCCCTAGTTTGATGTATTTATTTCAAGGTTTTGGTTACACTATACCGTAACAAAAATTCTCTCCGATCTGTCCTTTCCAGTTTTTCCTCGGTGGGGACCGTTGGGAAAAGAATGAACGTATCATCCCAGGGAAAACCTTTGGTTTAAATTCCAATTTCCAAAGAAAATTTCCAAAAACCCGAACTCCACAAAACCTTATAAAAAGAGGATTTTTCTTGATTGTGAATGTTTTTGTGCAAGAAAAAATTGAGAGGTTTTTTTTTTTATCGAATTTGGAACATGGACATTGTTTTGGGACGATATGCTTTGAAGGGTTAAATCTTTTCCACCTTTTTACTCCCAAATTTTTCAAAAAAAATTTTCCCCTCTGTAGAAAATAAAATCCTCCCCAAATTTAGTAATAATTCTTCAAAAGACTCCTTTTAAGGTTTGGTTTTAAAAATTTTTAAAAACACACAAAAGATTGCAAAGAAAAAATATAACAGCACTTTATAATAAAACTAGATTTAAATCTTTTTACATTTAAAAACATGTGTTCTTTTGGGCACAAAATTTTTATTTTTCATCAACAATGGTGGTAAAATTTTCTGATGTTTTTTTATTATTTTTACAAAGCCCGGGTTTTTTAAAGTGGTGTTTGGGGTGTGTATATATATAATTTTAAAATTTTTTTTTTGTCATTTTCAAACCATTTTAAAATTTTTTTTTCCCAAAAAAAAAAATTAAAATGACTTAAATAATAAAAAAAAAGGGGAAGAAAAATTACCCAAAAAACTAAGATGGGAAAAAAAAAAAACCCAAAAATTTCATTTTTTTCAACCAGCGAAAACATGAAAAAGTTTTTGTACAAAAGACAATTTTCTTGATTACCCCCAAAAAAAAAAAGTCAATTAAAAACGGGGCCCCCCAAAAATAATAATAATAATAAAAAAATTAAAAAAAACTATTTAAAAAAAATAAAAAATATACAACAAAGAGATAAACGCTTTTTTTTCTTCCCCTCAAATTGCACATTTTGGGTTTTCGACCAGTTTTAAGATCGCAAACCATTAATTTTAAAAAAAATGAAATTAAAAAATTTTTATTTTTTTATATATTTTTTAAAGTCTAATTTTTTTTGTTTTAAAACTAATTTTTCCCAAAAAAATTTTTAAAATAAAAAATTAAAAAAATATAATTTTAAAAATAAAAAAAACCCCCTTGGGCGAATTATGCCCCACAATTGAATACAAATTTTTTTAAAAAAGCCCTTTCCCAAAACGGGACTCAAATTTTTTGCAGAGCCCATTTTTTTTTTTTTCCAAATTTTGAAAAACCTTCAAAATTTTAAGGGGTTTTTTTAGTTTGAGGGTTATTAAAATTTGGGGGCCCTTTTGGGAACCAAAAAGTTGGGAAAGTAAACTTGTTACTCTTAAACCCCCTTTAAAATTCGTTTAAAGGGTTCCCCGGGGGGTTTTAAAAAATTTAGCTTTTTTTTAAACTAAGAAAATTTTTATTATCTAATGGAAAAATTTTAAAAAAAATAGATTTATTTAAATTTTTTTTATCTCAAAGGAAAAAATTGAAAAAGAATAAATATGCCCCGAATCCTTTAAAAGGGGGTTGTAAATTCAAGAAAATTTTTGATTAAGACCAAATTTTAAAAAAAAATTTTTGTTTTTTTTTATTTTTAAAAAAAAAATTTGTTTCATAGTCTAATTTTGCCCTTGGGGGGTTTAGTACAAAAATTTTTAATTTGAGAATGAGCTTAACAACCAGGCCCCCGAGCATAATTTAATTTTTTAATGGGGGAATGCTTTCCCGAAGGGTTAAAAAAATCTATAAGGGGAAACCTCTTTTTTAAAATTTTTTAGGGAATTTTAATTTTATAAAGGGGAAAAAGGGAAGGAAGGTTTTGGGGGGAAAAAATAAAACATAAAAAGGGGACAAAATTTTTAAAATTTAGTAATCCCCTTTTTCAGTTCCTAAAACCCAAATTTTTTCCCCCAAACCCCCCTTTTCCCAAAAATATTACCTATATTGTGTTTGTTCCCCTTTTTTAAAATTTTTTTATCCAATTTTTTGCCCTCTTTCAAATATTAATGGATTTTTTTTTTTAAGAAAATTTATTTTTTTATACCCGTCTTACAAAATTTTTTCGATTGTACGTTTTTTTAAATTGGGTAAAGGGGTTTTAAAAATGGGAAAAGGGGTTTAATTTTTGAGGGAAATGAACCCCCATTTTTCTTGGAGGGGGAGTGAAAACCCCTTTTTTTAAAAAAAAAACCCAAAACCAAATTTCCCCCAAACCCCCACAAAAACCCTTTTTTTTTCCCCTTTTTGCATCTGCCAAAACAAAAACAAATTTTTTTTCTAATTTCACCCCCCCAAAGGGGACTATAAAAAATAATTTTTTACATTTCCAAATTTTTTTATTTTAAAAATTTTTTAATTTTTTTCCTCTTATTTTTAATTTTATTTGCAAGATTCGAAACAGATTCAGATTTAAAGGTAAATTTTGGGGGTTTTATATGTAAAAAAAATATTTTGACCCCAATCAATTTAAATAGAAATAAAATTTCCCTCCCCCAAAAAAACACATGTTAAAAAAAAATGGTTTATTTTTTTAAAGATAACTGTCCCGATAAATAAAACCCCAAAGTTGTGTCTGCAAGGTGGAAACGGGGGTTAAGGGGGGGGTAAGGGTTTTAGCCAAAGCAGGGCACACTCAATTTAAGGATGAGTGTGATCCTTTTGGCAGAGGCAAATGCCCATCTTGAATGAGCCCGGGCCGCTTTTAAAAACATAAACTGGTCAAAACTTTTCAATCGGGGGGGTTTAAAGGGGTCCCCCCAAAGGCATAAAAAGGGTTAGGGAAAACTTTTTTGCACCAAAAGGGGAAGTCATAAGTTTTTTTTTTTAAACTGAAAGTTTTTTTAAAGACTAATTAATATTTTTGTTAAACCACATTTTTTGCGAAATAAAAAATTTTCACTCTGGGTTTTGAGTTTTTTTGTCAGGGGGGGTAAAAAAATTTTTGGGTTTTTTTAACGAACGTTTCCCCTTTTAAAAAATTTTAAAATTTTTCCCTTTTTTTAAACCCTCAAATTTTTTATAGAAAAAAATTTTTTTAAAAAAAACCCAAATTTTGGGGTTAATTATTTGTTTGCTAAAACCAAATAAACTACATTAACTTTAAATGGTGAAATTTTTGGGTCATAATTTAATTGAGGGTTGTTTTTTTTTTTTTAAAATTAAAAAATAAAAAATTAAAAATTTTTGGGTTTAAAACCCAAAAATTTTTAAAACCCTTTTTTAAAAATTTTGAGATAATTTGGTTTAAAAATTTTTAAAATTATATTCTAAATTTTAAAAACCAAAAAGGGAATATTAATTATTTAAACTTTTAAAATTTTTCAAAGGGGGTTTTCACATCTTACAATACAAAAAACCAACCCTAAAAAAATATAACTTTTTTAAAAATTTTTAAAAAAAAAATTTTTTAAAAAAAAATTTACTTTTAAATTTATTTTTAATGTAATAAACATAGAAAAAAATTAAAAATGTTTTTTTTTTAAAAAATTTAAAAAACAAAAAATTTTAACTTGATTAATGAAATTTTAAACTATAAAAATTTTACATAGGACAAAAACTTTGAGTGTCTTGATTCATAATAAAGTGGAAAAAAACAAGAAAAAAACTGGCGAGATTTGCCCCAAAAAAAAACAAAACTTCTATTTTTGATTTTTGGGTTTTTTTTTGATTTTAACAAACCCCAAATTGGCCGAGCAATTTTTTTTTTTGGCCCCAACACAACAACGTTAATATTATTATTTTTTTTAAAATTTAAAATTTTTTTTAAAAATTGTAGTTAAATGTTTTTTTGCTTCCAATTTTAAATTTTTTTTAAGCACCGCACTTACCCCCCCTTGGTTTTAAAACTTAAATTTTAAAATTATTTTTAGGTATTTCCCGGTTTTTTTTTTCATTAAAGTGAAACATTTACTTTTTTTTGACCCCTTTACATTACCAGGGGGAAAATCTTCCCTCATCAAGAAAATTTAAATTACTATTTTTAAAGTAGTCATAAAACACTTTTTCATGAGGGGGGGACTTTAGACTTTTTTCATAAAAAACCTGCCTACACAAATTTCAAATTTTACCTTTTTTTTAAAAAACCGTTCCCCCCATTAAACAACCAGTTTTATTTTTTTTTAAACCCTCTTTCCCCACCCCCCTGCTATTTTACAAACAAAACAAACAACCAAAGTTTTAAAAATTTAAACCCAAACTTGTTTTTTTTACCACAACACTTTAACAAAAGAAGAGATAAATAGCTTTATACAAAAAACTAAAAAAATTAAACCCAAAATTTTTTGAGCCCCAAAGAAAATTTTAAAAACTCATTACTAAAAAAAATAATTTTTTTAAACCCCAAATCCTTAACAATACAATTTATACAATAATTTTTTGAAAAGTTTTTTTTTACAAATAATTAAAACACATCTCATCATCATATCATCATCATAAAACAAACTCATCCATCAAATCATCATCTCATCACACATCAACAACAAAAACAACAAAAAAAAAATAAAAGGTACCCTCCTTTCCCCTATTTGGGGGGTCCAGCTTTATTTTTTTTTTTTTTTTTAATGTTTAAAGGAAAAAAAAAATTTTTATTTTTCTTGTGTGTCATAAAAATAATAAATGGAGTAGGCAAGTGCCAACCCTTTTACAAAATGTGTTTTCCCCCCTTTTTGGGTTTTTAGAAAATTTTTACCTCAATCCAAATGTTTCCAACCTGTGGGGGGTATTTAAAAAAAATGCCTTTATCCCTCATTCCTTTTCCACCTTTTTCGTTTTCCCCCCCTACCATACTTATTCCAAATTTTCTTTGGTATTGATCCTTTTTCATCTTTATTAATGCCCACATCTTCATCTTGCCCTTTCCCTACTACCAAAGTTTCTTTACCACCAAAAATCGCTTGGGCCCTTTTATTCCAAAAATTTTCCCCCCGTTACAGCTAAAATTTTTTTCACAAAATTCATTCCGTGGGGGCCCCTACTTTCCTATCTCTTTTAAACAAGGGCCTTTTTTTTGCTGCTTTTTGACAAGGGTATAAAGTACACCTTTTAAACACTTCAAGGGGGGTTTTCTTTCCCAAAAAGGCTCTTTTCCACCTATAAAAAACCCCCCCTGCTGTCCTCTTCCCCATTACACCTCTCTACTTGCTCCCCTTTTCCTCAAACTGCTTTCCCTATATTTTATTTTTTGGGGCTTTTTTCAGCCCCTTCCCCCCCCCAAACCTTTTGCTTTATTTGCCCTTTTTTTCCCTTCCTTTTTTATTCCATCCCTTTACACTTGCCTGCTAAAAAAATTTACTTTTACTCCTCATTCCTTTTTGTGGCTGTTTTTCCCCCAAATTCCCTTTCTTACCCCCTATACACCCAATTTCAATTTATATGGCTCACTTTTTTTCCTCCCTGATATTCTTCCCTTAAATATAAATGACAAAAAAAAGGGTTTTAATTGGCCACTCTCCCACCCCTTTTTTAATAAAACCCCAACGATCCTTATACAACTTTTACATTTTACAACTCCATTTCCATTGGGCCCCCCACGTTTTCCAACTTTTTTATACCCAACCTGCATGCCTTTCAAATCAAAAACCTTTTTCCAAACTTTCCAAATTTTACTTTTTTTTTTTGGCTGATATAACGAAAACAATTTTATTGTAATCTTTATTCCCCTTTAAAAATTTTTTTGATCCTCCCCCCATTTTCCTTCCATTTTTTTTAATTTTTTTTTTCAATGTTTCAATTTTTTTATATTACCAAAAAGTTATTCCCCAAATTTTTTCCCCCTTCCCATTTCCCTGATAATTTTTTATTCTTCTTTCACTCTCGGCACCCGGGAAACCATTTTACCCCACTTTTCCTGGTCATTCATTTCCAAGTTTTTTCACCACACCTTTCTTTACCCTTTTTACCCTTTAAAAGTTTCCTTCTCTTCAAGGGGCCCGCTTCTTTTCTAATTCTTATCTACCGTTCCCCCTTCACCCCCTACCTTTTCCCCAAAATTTTTCCTTTTAATTCCTTTCTTCTTATCAATCTTCAAAAATTCTAACATTTCTTCTCCCCTGTTTTTATTGGCTTATAAACCTTTTTTTTTCCCTTTCCCCCACCATTCCAGCTTTTTACCTTTTGGTTTTAACCTTTTAGATTGGAAACCACCTTTTTTGTTTTTTTCCCCCTTACCTTCCTCTTTCCTTTTTTTGTTTTTAAAAATTTTCCCTTTAAAGCTTTGTTTTCCCCCCCCCTGTTCCCTTTCCCCTCACTACCACTAGGGTACTCCCCCCCTACCTCTTTTCATTTGCCCTCCCCCCTACCCTCTGCATTTTTCACAAACTTTATTAACCTCTACCATTCCTCCTCGAAATTTCATCCCCCCCCTTTAAATAAGTCTTTTTCCTTTAAATTTTTAAGCCCCACACCCTTTAAACCTTCTTTCTTTTTTTCCACTTTTTCCCCTTCTCTCCCCAATCTTTTCCACCCCAATTGGGGTCACTATTAGAGCAGAATTTTCCAAATTTAAAATTTTGTCAGGAACCCCTTTTTTTTTTACAAATAAGGGACCGGAAAAAAGATCCCCCGCCCCAAGGCATTTTTGATCCCCTATTCGACAGACAAGTGGGGTCTCGTTTTAAACAAAATCGCCCCCGGGAAGACCTGTTCGGTTCAATACAAAAACTTGTCGGGAAGGTCGGGTTTTTGTTTCAATTGTTTCCCCTGACAAAGCAATCGGTTAAACGCGATGTGGTTTTTGGTGAATTTAAGTGGCTCTGTTTCGGTGCCCGCGCGCCCCCCCCCTGTTTTGTTCCTACGGTTTACGCGGGCCCCGCAAAGCGTGGCGAAGGATTGGAAAAATTTGGGGAGTTCATTATTATCTTTACATCCCCCCTTCCCCCCCCAACCAACAAAATAACGGGGCCCCAAAAATAAACACCTTTGTGCCTTAGGTCTTAACTGATTAAAAGTAATTTTTTAAAAAAAAAGGGAAAATTAACTTAGACTATTTTTGGCTAAATTTCGGTTTGGGTTCAAATTTTTTAAAGGGGAACTAATTTTTCGGTCAATTAGGTTTTTGTTTTTTTTTGGAATTTCATATATTTTTACATTTTTTGTTCAGATGGTTTTAACATTTTTATTTTTACCATTGTTTTGGGGGGAAATTGGTTTGTTTATTTTTTATTAAATTTAATTTTAATGCGTTTTTGTTTGATATTTTTACCCTTTTTACTTGTAATTTAAACTTATCGGCAGGAGGAACAAAATATTGGGGGCCCTTTGGGAATTTGCCCCTGAATTACAAGCTGCCTGACAAACAATTTACTGAAATTAGCGGGCAAGGTGTTGTAAGGAAATCTTGAATATGTGGTTATTAAAATTTAACTTAATGCGAGGGAAAAGTTTTAAAAAACTTTTTAAAGTTTTTTTTCCTGTTATATTTCTACGAAATGAGATCATTGTTTTGTTAGCATTAATAATTTTTGTTCCATTAAATTTCCATAACATATTTATATCAAAAATTCCTTTTTATACGTCTAATAAACTACCTTGGGCCAATTTTTTGTATCCCTTTCTTTGTTAAGTCGGACCCTAAAACTTTATATATTCCTGTTACATCTTTTTTTAATAATTTTGAGAGATGAGGGTTTTTTTGGCAACGAAACAATCAAAAAGGGCCCGGGGACTATTTATTTCATGTAACTCTACGACTAGCTCACTGTGTCGGTTTGTTAGAGCGCAACCACTAGTTTGCAGGCCCCACAGGGATGCGGTTGAATGGAACCCCTTAAAAGTTTTTTGAGTGTAGCTTATAAAAAAAATGCGCTGTAGGCGAAAGATTCTCTTGGTTAAAGGTCAAAAAAACTTCAAATTGAAAGTTAAATTTTCCAGGGGTAAGGCAACTACACTTTTGTTTCTTTCAGTCCCATAAATAAATTGAGCTGTCTTTATACGCGCCTGCCCAGGGGAAAAATTATAAGATTTTACTCTTAATTTAAATTATAATTTTTAATATAAGTTTAAACCATATTTTATTATTATTTTAATTATTATTATTTTATTTAAAATTATTTAATATTATTTTTGGGTTGGCATTAAAAAAATACAAAAATGTCAACCTACATTATAATCAGTAAGTGTAAATTTTTATTTTTGGAAATTTTCTTTATATCCGGTTTAATTTTGAAAATGTAGTTGCATGTCTGCAGCTATATCAATTTGGGTTTTCCATAGAATAGCGATAGTCCAGAATGCCAGTAAAAGAAACCATCACAAATTGGGTAACTCCAAAAAAATGTAAATGGACTTTATAATTTTTAACTTTTAATTTGGAAAAATATTTCTTTTTTTTTTTTGTAGCACTCTTAATTTTCTTTGTGGAATACCAATTGATAAATGCTGATATAGAGATGCATTTGGGTGTCATCTTAACACAACTATCTACCTTTCATTTCCTTGTAATAAGGGTGGAATCTATTACCAACCCTTTGCACCAATCCCAACTGTATCTCTTAATTTTATGACTTGTTATTTTATTATTGTACCAACGGTTGCCTCAACTCATTCTATTACATGCACATGATTCCAGTGAATCATCCTCCTCGTTTAACTCTTCCATCTTGTATACAATATACCACCTTCCTTAACTCCATCGTGATGCTTTTCCTCCACTTAGTGTCACTCATTCCCAGCACATCTAGGTCACAGTTCCTACATCATATCTACAATCTTCTCTTTTCTTCCCATCAGTGTACCAATATTCAAAGTCCTAAAACGTATCTGCTGTCTTTTTTTTTCCTTATCATCAATCCTTATTTTACTCTTTGTCTCAATTCCTTTTTTTTTCTATTTTTAGTTCATTTCACTGACTCACAAGATATGTTGGGGTCTACACCTGGGTGATGGGCTTGCCACCTTTGGAGCCCTAGCTATACTGTTTTACCAGTGTTACCCTCTAATAATTGAAGCTGTCGGTACTTGTAGAGATATTAACATCAACAAGTACTGATCTTGTAGCATCCACATTCCATTTTGTACGTTCACCTTAAACTGACAGCTTAAAACAAAAGAAGAGCGAACATTACCTGTCTTGTTTATGTGTGAAGCTATTTTATGTGTGTAACTTATCTTTCTCTCCCAGTCTGCAGTAGATACCATTATAACTGTGTGCTAAAAGAAATTACTAAAGCCATTTATTACAGCACACTTAGTTTAGACATATTACAGCACCTAGTCTAGACTATATTACAGCCCCTCATTGGATTGCTCATTGAGACTGGATGCACTGGACCCTTGTGGCAGCCTGGTTTGACCTTTAGCCCCCTTCCCTCCCCCAACGGATGTGTGTTGGAAGATTACTCTGTATAATCTGGAATGAATCATGCTGGTCAAAATTTGAATGGTGGTGGTCCCTGGACAATGTTTGACTGACCTGATCACCCTGGAATGTCAACCATGTGGGGCGGGAGAAGGTCCACATTAAGCGATTGGTAGTGCGCCCTTACCTTTTCAGGATACCTCCATTAGGTCCTTGCCGGACACCTTAGGGTAAAACCTTTGGAAACCTTGGTAGTCCTTAAGGTCGAGTATCTCACTTCCTCCATAATACTAGCCATTAAATATGGAGGGTCCAACTTCTTCCACCCCTTGAGTCAGAATGGGGCAAGAGGGTTTTTCCCTAGATATTCACTGAGTGTTTGGTCACCAACAGACAAAGATTGGTGGCGATAACAACCAATGATAAGTCTGCAATTAGGTTAAGAGAGCCTCGTGAGGAGGTTTCCACTGCGAGCACCGGGAGTACAGCTGCTTATGGCAACATTGGTTGGCTTACCACAAGCTAAATTGTCTCTGGCCTAGCTATCGATAAGGTAGCACAAACCTCCTGGTGAGGGCGGACCTCGGCCATCCAGTCATTGAGATGGTAACCTAAGTTCTCATGGCTTGGTGAATACATCACCTTGTTATAGTTTAAACAAACTAGAGTTCAATCCTTGTTAAGTCACAATACGAGTATTCGAGAATTTGCAGGATGTGAAACCGGACCGCGTGCCAGACCCAGGCACTGGGCGTATGATAGACGACTATTGGGGACCATCAAAGAGAATCCTTGGAGACCTTAAGTTTCTAGAGAGCTTGCGTACAGTTCGATAAGGATCACATCCCAATCAGAGTGATCAAACAACTGGAGGAAAAAATATGCCAGACGAGAACTTTGACCCAGACAAGGTCAACAGACTGCTTCATCAGCAGCTGAAGGTTTGTATTGCATGTTCATAATTGTTATAGTAGAGTAAAACAACTGGGGGGGAAAAAAAAATTCCAGATGAGAAACTTTAAGCCAGAAAATATTGAGTGATGCACTCGACAACACCTAACAGTGCTGTCATGTCAGTGTATTGAAACACAACAAGGAGATGTTAAAATCCCACATGGCAATTATTGACTAGCCGGGTGTTACTAACTTAAGGCGAACACAAGGAAAAACCAGTGTTGTTTGCAATTTTTATAGCAAAACATTTTTTGGCCAAAATAAAATAAAAAATTGCTTCAGTAGAAACCATTTAATTCTCTCCACATGATGACATCAACAGTTGTTGAATATCTGTCATGAACATAGTAGCATTGGAGGACAAACTTTTTAAATGATGAGAAAAAGTTGTCATTAAATTCCAGGACATCTTGACCGATAGTCAACAACTGATGAGTCCCCATGTGAAGAAAATTAATCTCTATGTTTGTATGGAAGCAATATTTGATTTGTTTTGACCAAAAAAAGTTTTGTTATAAAAACTGCAAACACACTTACCCTTTCTCATGTCCCCTACTGCCCTACATCCCCACCTTAAGAGACTGATTCACCGCTGGAAGGTGATTACAAATACCAGTCTACCAAAAGTGTAGCTTTTACATTTTATTGTTTTTAATATCTAGGTTTATGCAAGTGGGTTCTTGCTATTTGCAAGTTGATAAGGTCGCGAAGGTGATTGCACCCAAGCGTGAGGCCCTGGAGAAAGCTCAGACAGAGTTCTCGGTGGCGATGGCAGCCTTGGAAATAAAGCGCGCTCAGCTGCGTGAAGTGGAGGAGAAACTTTCAAAACTGGAGGCTGTTCTTGAAGAGAACAAGAGGCGCTATGCAAATCTACAGGCGGAGGTGGACGAGAACACCAAGCAACTGCAGCGGGCGGAGGAGCTCATAGGAGGGCTTGGAGGGGAGGGAGCGATGGGATACCACAGCAAAGAGCTAGGAGAGAGATATTTCACCCTTACAGGTACAATCATAACTGAACAGACATGTAATGAGTTTGCATAGTCTTAGGCTAAATACTTTTTGCCTTCTAAGTGGCAGGCATTTTGTTGTCCTATACACTGATGTTTTGGGGACAGAGCTGCAGTTGATAAAATAATTAGAAACTAAAACAAGTTATTGGTATGACTGTAATAAATTACTATTGTTGTTGTCATCAACATGAAAATATTAACATATTTCACATCACAAACTATAAGAATCTTTTAAACTTTTCACTTTCAGGGTAGTGAAGTCTTTCACTAAGTCATTGAAGTGATTAAGAAACCAGTGTCATATTTAAAACATAATAATAATAATTATTGTTGTTGTTGATGATGTTGATTTTTCTGTTATCATTGTTGTTGTTTGTTATGCAATCTAAGATAGACTCGATACACAGGAGATTTTTGGGAAGCTCACATAATCTTGCAGGCCTCTAAATTTAACTGCAATCAAATTGAGGACATAGTAATAATTGCCATATTAATAAAATTACATTTTTATAGAGCTATTAACCTTGGGCTTAAAGCTATGTATAAGCTTCATTCACTTACTTGATTCTTATAAGTACTCATTTGTCATTTTACTACCTATTTGATAAAAAAAAACTCTCTTAGTCAAATATTAGGGCTATGTCACTACTCGGATTTCGAGCCTCGAGCCGAGCTCGTCATTAAAGCTCAGGATTGAGATCGAGAGTTTTGTAGGCCTGTAATTTTTGAACTTCCTCTTGATGCACATGCGAATTAATTTTTAAAATGCAATGACAAATAATTATAAGCTATTCACTTTTTTATTATATATTGACAGTTCCACTTATAAATCATTTGGTAACTTAAAAATTTGGTAAAATTAATATCAAATTTCACACCAATAAAATAATAGAGCTCTAAAACTACTTTGCACTGGTAAACTTATTCAATATTGTTGTCCATTTAAATTAGCTTCAATTGAAGTTGCATTGCCATGACAAGGTAATGAAAAATAAAATGCTGAATGATTAAATAATCATTATTTTTACATTGATCCTTTCTAAAACAATAATTTCAGTCTAATTAAACATTGATAATAAATATTTATTGTTTTCAAAATTAAGATATTTAAAACATGTTATAATATGCTCAACTTCAAACTAACATTAGCTAGTAGTTAGTTAAAGAATCTATCTAAAACCAGTATTGATCAACATGGCAATACAATTTTACCAAACTTACCAAATTTAAATTAAAAAAAAAAGCATTTACTAATTCACATCACATACTAGAAATATTTTTTTAACCACCGTATTTTTCATTTTAAAGATAAGCATAAAACTTTTATAAGCATTAAAAATGGAATTTAAATAAATTTCATAATAAGATAATTTCTAGCGAGAACAAATACTAGGTGCATGCGCAACTGTGCTGAGGGGAAATATAATTGGAACCAAAGATGCGATCATGGTTAATTATTACATAAGGACTAGCAAACAAAAGATGAAACATTTCAAATTTATAAATGTTTAATTCTATTTTTTCCTTGTTAATAAAGTTACTGAGGCATTTTTTGGCGAAATAATAGCTGATTAAAAATATGGGTTTACCCTTTCACATTGATAAATTAACAGATGGGGACTGGATGTTGTGCCTGTCCTAGTCTTAAGATAGATTATAAGGCACCTGAAGCTACAACAGGCCTAGCAAGCCAGTAATAGAAAAATATATTACTTTGATGAAAGAAACTGACCAAGGCCATAGGCTGAAAACTATAATAAATGTGATGTAAAAAAAAATAGCAAATTAAAAAAACAATTTTATAAACCTTTTCCTATAATTGATGATATAGGATTAATGTCTTAAAATACATGAGTGTTGAAAACCATTTTAATTACCTTTTCTACGATTTTTTATTTTAGTGTTATTATTTTTAAACCCCTTTATTTTTTACTTTTAAAACTTTTTTTTTTCAAAATTATTTAACATTTATAAAAATTAAGGTCATTGTCATTTTAAGAACATGTGATTTTTTCATATACTTTTAAAGCTCACATTTTAAAGCTGTGGTTTTTACCTTTTATGTTAGCTTTTACATGTGACATTTTAAATTTACTATTTTACTTTCAAAATAAACAAATATATACTCTTAACATTTTAAAATCTTATGGATAGAATCGGTAATGAATGGTGCTGAAGGAGTGCAATTTGAACGGGAATTCAATAGGTCATTGTGAAAGAAGTGTGTTGCGTTGGTTTGGACAGTTGAATGGATCAGTGTGGCTCAAAAGGAAGGGGTAGGCTATGTAAGATGTGGCTAAATGTTGTAGATGAATATGTGCAAAAGATAAAGATTAAGAGTTTTAGGAAGAAAAGAGCATGTGTGACTCGGTGTATGGATGTTGTTGGAGCGAAGAGAGTATGCAAGGATAGTATAGGAAGTGAGGAGAAAGTTAGTGGATGGATTAAGAACGAAGTTGTTAATTTTGAGCTATATGTACAGCTTCTTGCCTACCCTTAAGGGAACGGCATGATTAGGTATATATGTAATTTATGTATCTAACATTTTAAAATAATGAATATACTCAAACTCAGGAGTTTGACTCAAATGAAAAAACTCAAGCTTTCAGACCCCTACCAACACATGTACACTTAATGTGAAAAAATAATATTATGTTATTTTTGTCGGAATGTTGGTATTCTTTGATGATGAGTTGCGGCTGTTTAGTATAGCCACCTCTAAGCGTGCGCATGCGCACTGCATATCTTTATCAGACAATAGACAGTCGAGTCATGCCATTAAAGTTTTGGGGCACACATACATAACTTTTTTCACTTGTAATATTATTGTGCTGACTGATGTTTGTTTAGTTGTGTTATCTTGTTTGTTTGGTTCACTTGACCTGTGGCGATCTTTTCTCTAACAGGTTATGGGCCCAGGCTTGCGAGTATCAAGTAAAAGAGCAAGTTTAACATAAAAGATAAATCGACGCGCGAGAGTTCCGAGATCAACGCCATGAACACCGCAAATGAATCAAGGATTGAACTTAAGTCAAAGACAATTAAAACCTAGGAACTGCAAATGCAGGCCGTGTTAATTAAAGATAATTTATGGGAGTTCGTGAACGGTGGCGCATTAAAACCTGAGTTGACGAACGATTGTGCCAACAAAGCCAAGGTGCTAAAATTGTTGCGCAATGAAATGAAGGCACAATCAGACATAATTTTGTCGATATCCTGAAGTGAACTCAAGCAAGCAAAAAATTGTGAGACATTGCATGAAATTATGGCCCGGCAAGAAAGGCAACCTTTTTTGAAGTGGTTAACGCCGCATAAAATGGCGGACATGAGTGATGTGCGTGTGCATTTGAACAGTTTTCTCGCATCTGTAGACAAATTGAGCGACATGGAAGTCATGACCAACCAAGACTTGTTGCTGATTTTATTACTCTACAGCTTACCTACTTGTTTTGAGAACTTTTGGTTCGCCATTGAATCACTTGACGAATTGCTGACCCCGGACACACTTCACATTAAAATCATAGAAAAAAGTGATGCTTGTAAGAGCAATGCGCAGAACACATCGTCGGGTACCATGTTTGCAAAGAAAAATGGTGGCTGGTGCGATCGTAAAGACAAACCTGAAGTGAACAGAGATGACTGCAAAAAACATAGAGGTGTGCACATAATACGATGTTTTAAGTGTCGAAGGCCTGGGCATAAGGAAAACAAGTGTTGAAGCAAGGATAAAAGGAAAGTGGGAAATGTGCGAATAACTTATCCTTAAATGTTTCGGCATGCAAGTCGAATGATCTAAGCCGGAATTGGTGTCTGGACAGCAGTGGGACATTTTTTTAAATTTTTTTTTTTAATTTTTTTTTTTATTACCAATCTAATTCAGCCTGGCATCTTACAATTTTAATCAGGCCTTATTACACATTATAACAGAAATTTCCTACTATTACACATCTAATTATTTTATTTTTAAACAGGTTTTGGCTCCTATACTATAGCCCCTACCCCTTCCTATTACCCTCCATCCCTACCCTATCCTATTCTAATCTTATCCTAATATTACCACTAGCTAACCTAAATAACTGTAATCCTCCGGGGATATCCGTTGCTCCGATGGTACCAGGGGGCTGAAGAGCAGCCGCCTATCTCCATCTTGACGCGTAGGGCCCTCACAAGACCTAATCCTACTCTTCTTGTTTCCAATAAGAGGGATCTGCAGTCACATGGTTCCCCACGCGTCCCATTTCTTTCCCCTCATCGTTCCCGTTATTCGGCTGGAATGATGATCCCTCAGAATTACCAGGGTTACCCCAGTAAACCTCCGGATCCATCAGCCGAACTGATATGCCAGTCCACAAGGCTTCATGTTTGCCACTTCCCGGCATCTCTCCTTGTTCCTCGTGGAAGGTTGTATGTCAGTAGTTCCACAAAACAACCTTCACCTTTCCCTATATTCCCCGCTGAGACCTCACCTGCGTCCGTCTCAGTCCGCTTCCCGTGTTTCTGTCCTCGTATCCTCCATTGTCCTCGTCATTGTCTTCGTCACTATCCATGTCACTGTCACTGGTCTCTCCCCCACTTCCTTCTCTGGTCCGCCGTCTGTTTAGTCTTTGTCCCAGTCCTCGTCTCTCTTTCATTGCCCTTATATATTCCGCCTTGGCTCTTTCTGAAGCTTCCGCTGCCAGCTTGTCTAGGAACCTCCAATGGGCAGGATCTCTCAGGAGCTCACCCACCAGTCTCTCCCTGCACTTCCTGCTGGCTAGGTCTTCTTATCTCAAGCGTACGGGCACATTCCAACACTACGTGTTCCGGGGTACCCACGTCACCACATTCACACAGATCAGATTCGACCAATCCATTTTCCTTAAGGATTCTGGGTATGGCCCCTTCCCCGTGATGAAATGAACTAGACCCGGGGATGGTTCCAGATGTGCGTTATCAATCCTTTCGACCACATTGGGAAAGAGTTGATAAGCCCTCCTACCAGTTTCACTGCCCTCCCAGCGTCTCTGCCATTCCCTCAACAGAGCAAAAACTGCATCCTCGGATGTTTCCACCTCAGGTGATGTGAGTATCCTAACTTTCTCCCAGTTGTCCTTTTTCTTCCAGTACCCAATTGCCCCTTCTTAACCAGAAGGTCCAACGGCCACACACCTAGGGTGACGTTCAGTGCGTCTGTCGCCACTGTCCGGTAGGCACCCGTAAGTCTCAGAAGGACATTCCTCTGTATACTCCGAACAGCCCTAGCCGGCACGACGTTGTTCAGTCTGTGCGCCCAGACGCACGCTCCATAGCCAACAATAGAGAAGGATCACTTGGTGGTATATCTTTATTATCCGCATAGGCAGGTGGAACCTCCTCTGGCCAATGCTTATAATCTTATTCATGACCCGCTGAGCTTTCCCCCTCACTTCCTCTATATGTGCAGTGAAGTTTCTCTTCTCATCGAGAGTGACTCCCAAGTACCTGACCGTTTGGCTCCTTCTCAAGTTCTTCCTTCAACCTTTATTGCAGGATTCCGCAACATCTTTCCCTTAAACAGCATGAATGTCGTCTTCGCCGATGCCATCTTTAGTTTGACACTTTTACACCACCTTACTAGCCTGTCTAGCACTCGATTGGACCTTTCCTCCAGGCTCTTCCTTGAATTACCTTCTACCACTATTAGAAGGTCGTCTGCGAAGGCGACCACCCCATGCATTTCAGGAATTTCCTCCAAGATCTGCAGTCCCGGCTCCAGCCCCACATCCCAGAATACCGGCCCACAGACCGATCCCTGGGACATCCCTTTGTCAGTCTTTTCTGCACGCTGATACTCTGACACCTCAGGGTGGCATACCTATTTCGGCAGTAGTCCTTCAGGCTTCTATACAACTGCCCTGGGCACTGCAGTTCTCTCAACCGCCCAAACAACGCCGGCCACCATAGGTTGTCAAATGCCCCCGAGATGTCCACGAATATGCCCACCACGTATCTGTCAGTGGCCGAGTCGATCAGTTCCATTGCTCTACATATGGCATCCTCTGTCGATTTGCCCCTTCTAAAGCCATACTGCTGTTGATGCATACCCACTACTGTCCTGTGCCTTAATAGTCTTTCGCACAGTATTTTTTCCTGGAGTTTCCCACTCGTATTTAGCAGGCAGATTGGTCTATATGACTTTGGAAGAAGCGGATCCTTGTCCTCCCCCTTGCTTAGCACGATTACCTCACTCTGCTTCCAGATGTTCGGGATTCTGCCCTGAGCGAGGCATTCGTTTAGCAGGCCTGCAAGGTAGGGAGCTATGAGGTCCGCCGTCTTTTGCAGCACCTCAACCACTATCCCATCTGGCCCAGGTGCTTTCTTATTCCCCATCTGAGCAATAGTCCTGATCACTCGTCCTGACTGACCACTTCCACAGGAACCTCATTGTCATACATGTCCCGAGTCATGGCTCCTCTCAACTCTCTCTGTTCTTCTGTATCTGCGTCCTCATCATCATCCGGTAACAATGTCTCCATCAATAACCCCGCAGACTCCTCCCAGTTCCTCGTGGTGCTGCCATCCTCTCTCTTCAGTGTAGATAGCATCATTGGCGGTCTGATTTTCCCAGCCGCTATCTTAAATGGAATCCCCAAGGTCCTTGCTGGAGCTCCTCCTTAACATATTCCTCCCAGCTTTTCCTTTTCTCTTATTTCAGGCCCTCCTCAAACCTCCCTCTTCTTTCCCGATATATTTCCAGCAGCACCTCACGGACGACTGGGTCCCTGCACCCATGATACCTCCTACGAGTTCTCCTTACCCTTGTACGTAGTCCCTGCAGTCTGTTATTCCAAGGTCTATTCCCGACCCTGGTACCTCCTTTCATCACCGGGATGGATTTCCTAATTGCATCCTGCAGGGCCGACGTCAACTCCTTGGCTTTGATGTTGACATTATCACCGCTTTCTACTTGGTCAAGCAGTACCAGTTCCCCCCTCAACTTTTCCCAATCAGCTCTTTTCATGTCGTATCTTTTCCTTATCCCTCCCTCATTTCCTTCCACCACCCTCTCCATGGCAATGCCGAATACGATCAGATTATGGTCGCTAATCGTCACATTATCGACCACCCTCCATCCCTCAACCATGGCCACAGACTCGGCGTTGCATAAGGTGACATCGATGTTCGTAGCCACCCCAGCCCTCCTCTTATACGTGGGGGCATTTCCTGGCTGGTTTACAACGTCAAGTCTGTGCCCATTGATGAATTCTTCAAGGGCCCGCCCTCTCCTGCATGGCCTTCCTGCGTCATTTCTCCTGTCCCCTCTGATCACTACCCGACTATGCCACATGGGAGCTTGGCATTGGCATCAGCAGTAATAATGAGTGGCTCACCTGTGTACATCCTACACAGTACCTCCATCTGGTCCAGGTACGGCTCAATCGGATGCCTAAACTGAAAATACAGATTTGCCACCACAACCCTGCCAACGCCAGTTCCCAGCTCCACACACGTTACCCATTGGTTACACAACTGTGTAATTTTAATCACGGTAATATCCCTATTAAAGATAACAATGGGACAACGCACTTGTGCAATAAGACCGAACTTTTCTGCGAAATGTATGACACCGAGCACGGCGTGCTAAATCTTGCGAACAGCGTGACAGCTGACATGGCAGGTGTAGGTAAAGCACATTTTGTAGCAAACGTATTCGGTGACAAAAGGAACGTAACGCTAGACAATTCAATGTATGTACCCGACTTGAAAACGAACCTGTTGTCGATCAGTAATATAATGGATCATAAATTTGCGGTTTGGTTTCAAAAAGACGTTGCCATTATACAAGACTTGAACGGGAATACTGTACTAAGTGCTGTCAGAGTTGACAATTTGTGTTACATGTGTGAATTCAAACAGGACGCGTGCACTGTCTCTTCACTTTCGAAGGGCAACAAAGCTCTGTTTGATTTGTTATACAGACGCCTGGGTCACACTAATGCGAAGGACATTGCGGACGCTGTTCGTAAAGGTGTCTTGAAGGGAGTTGTGGCTAGCAGATTCGCAAAGTAAGTTGAACTGTGATATGTGTATATGGGGGGAAATGACAAGGGCTTCGTTTCCCAGCAAATCAAACCATCACATAGACATCTTGGATGTGATACACTCAGATGTATTCGGACCCAAAAGGACAACGTCCATGGGAGGAGCGAAGTATTTTGTCGAATTTATCAACGAAAGCACCAGAAGGTGCGAGATTTGATTCTTAAGGTCAAAGGTTGAAATACTTAAAGCTATTTTTCAGTTTACAGGGTTTATACGGTCTGGAAAGTCAGGGAAAGTCAGGGAAGCTTTAAAAAGGTCAGGGAAATGACAATTTATGTCACACTTAGAAAAAAACAACGAAAATATTTTTCTTATTTACTGCATCATAAGCCACTGCCCGAATGAAGAAAGCTGAGGGCACTTACCATGCTCAAACTTGCTGTAACACAAGTTTTGGTAGCATTTTTTTTCAGAAGGTGAACGCAGAAATCTCCTGGCCTGCACATGACAATTCTTTTAACTTTAGTGATCCATTGTTTTAGTTCTTGTTCAAGGTTTGGCATCGTTATTGTTGGATACAGTGAATTAGGACTGGTTTGGCTACACCAGCAATGTTTAACAAAAAAACAGTTTTTAACCAACTCTGGCTAAGCTCAGAGCATTTTCCTGAATTCTTATACTGGATCAGTGGCGTTGAAAGCAATTAGTTGCAGGCAATTTGTAAAGTGTGTAAAAAAATTATAAACCTAAGTAATATGGGAAAGCAAGCATTATCTTCCCATGCAAAAGGACCAACTCATATCAAAACTCTTGAAACTTTGACAAATCAACGCTCTCTGTTGATTTTTTCTCAAAAAAGTCAAGTGATTCAGGTTCATCAAGCTCCCCTGTTTCAAAGAATCTCTGGCACACAAAGACATTTTACCTAGTGGTGATTCGGGTGGTTGCTTGAAGAGTTTTTCTGTTTCATCGGAAATCGTAAAGCCGCAGAAGGAAGCTGTTGCCAAAAGTGAAATTAGTGTAGTGCCTTGAAGAAATCATAACACTTTTGTTATAAAAGATGATATAACTAAGGCAGAAGTAATTTGGGCTATGCAAGTTGTTTACAAAAAAATGTCTTTCAATTCGTGCAATAATTTAAGTACAATTTTTCAATTGATGTTTCCCGAGTGTTCCATCGCCAATGCCTTTACCCTTGGTGGAGACAAGGCTGTATACTTCATTGTGCATGGATTGTTTCCATTTTTCATAACAATTTACTGGACCGCATAAAATCATGTAACAACTTTGTAATTTGTTTTGATAAAGCGTTGAATAAAGTTATTCAAAGAGGACAAATGGACATTGTAATAAGATTCTGGGACAAGGAAAATCATAAAGTCATCAGTCGTTACTTAAATAGTGTGTTTTTCGATAGGAGCACCACTGAAGAATTACTGAAGCATTTTCTGGATAGTATTTCTCCTTTACACTCTTTAAGTTGGGGACGCGGCAGTTGGCCTAAAGGCATTTGGCCTAAAAATGAAACCAAAAGTCATTTGGCCTAAAAGGCATTTGGCCTAAAAGGCGTTTGGCCTAAAGGCATTTGGCCTAAGCATTGGCCTAAAAGGCAGTTGGCCTAAAGTCATTTGGCCTAAAATGTAAATTTAAAACCTTCGGTTATCTTCGGAAAGTAAAAGGTACTGTTAGTTGTTTCATCTGAATATAGATAGCACAACTGATGCAAGGTAGTTACAATATTTCTAAAAACATTGACAATATCCTACATACAACTAGATCAGTAGTTCACAAAACACTATATCACCTTTTTTATATATAGATTTTCGTTATTATTTCCTTGTTAATATATCTCACGGTCATAAAGTTAACGAAAAACAATAAGAAAATCCCATTCTCAGCATCGTTTACGCTCGGTAAAATTATATGCGTACATTCAAATTATGGGGACTTTTGACAACTTATTCCGAAAGGCAAAATGAAAGTGGAAACCAATATTCAACCCACCCACTTTAAATCTGTCTGAAGTGACGCCCGATTTTCGTTTAGCGCTACTGAGATATATATGAACATATTTTTTTTTAAACTATTGTATTAATAATTAATATATAAATAATAGTGACGCATTAAATGAAATTTTGCCAGTAATTATTACAATGGTCATATATATATATATATATATATATAAACTTAAATTATGGTTTTGACTAGATCCTTAACTCTATTATTATTATTGTTAGAATTATTATAACTATTATTTTATAAAATTAGTACAGTTATTTTTTTTCAAACAGTGTAAATATTTTTATTACGGTGATATTATTAACAACATGGGCTATGTTAACACAATAGGTCCTTTGTTTAAAAACTATATACTAATTTCCCTCCTAGTAATTTGCAAAGCATTCTCAGGAATTATTTCAACTTGTGAAAAAAATACAAAAGATTTTATGGAATTGTCGTTGGTCTTTTTTTAAGTCTTCATAAAATGTAAAAATACAAAATGTGGTGGCCTTTACAGGATGATAACTTCCTAGGGCAAGAAAAACGTACAATGTAAGCAAGTGGACCTCCGAAATGCCAATGGCTGCAGCAGAGGCCAGAGGGATAAATCTGACGAGCTTTGGTTGGCAAAAATATCTCACCGCTAGGATCGCTTGTGTTCTCCCATTCCAAAAAGTGACACTCTTATAGCCTAGATGCAAACAGACGTGACTCAAGTTGGCCCCCACATTGCCGAAAAAAAATCTTTTTTTGTCTAATCGTTTGTGCTCTATGCTCATATGTGCCCGAACATGAACATTTGTGCTGTTAAACTGGCCATTTTAGAAAATATTTAATGTGGTGGGCCAACTTGAGCTCAAGCTAGCCTGCCACATATTGAAAAACACAACATAACCAAATTTATTTAAGTCAATCCATTGTGTTCCATTTGTGCTCATATGTGCCCGAAAATGAACATTTGTGCTTTAAAATTAGAAAATCTAAAGAACATTTAATGTGGCGGGCTAACTTGAACCTTCCCTATATCATAAACTGTAGAAAAATATAGTTCAAGCTGGCCAGCCACATTTTTAAATATCACTGTAACAAAATTCTGTATTCACCATTCGTTTGTTCTTAGTTTGTGCTCATATGTGCCCGAAAATTAACGTTAGGCTGTGAATCTAGGCCTTTTAGATAACATTTAATGAAGGCGATCCAACTAGAGCTCAAGCTAGCCCACCACATTAACTGTTTTCTAGATTTTCTAATTATAGAGCACAAATACTCATTTTTGGGCACATATGAGCACAAACGAAAAACAAACGAATGGGGAAAACAGAATTTTGTTACATTGATATTTAAAAATGTGGCGGGCCTGCTTGAATTCAATTTTTCTACAGGTTATGGTATAAGGAAGACTCAAGTTAGCCCGCCACATTAATTGTTCTTTAGATTTTCTAATTTTAAAGCACAAATGTTCATTTTCGGGCACATATGAGCACAAATGGAGCACAATGGATTGACTTAAATAAATTTTGTTATGTTGTGTTTTTCAATATGTGGTGGGCTAGCTTGAGCTCAAGTTGGCCCACCACATTAAATATTTTCTAAATTGGCCAGTTTCACAGCACAAATGTTCATGTTCGGGCACATATGAGCACAAATAGAGCACAAACGATTAGACAAAAAAGGTTTTTTTTCAGCAATGTGGCGGGCCAAATTGAGTTACGTGGCAAAAAGGCTAAATCTTCTCTTTCTCTCTTCTCCATCGCACTCTACAAGAGAATTTGAAGGGTGGGATTAGGCAGCAGTCCTTTCCTCCCTCCATTCCTAATAATAGCAAACGACCTTTAAGTAAACCATAACAAAAATTCATTGTTCCCCGGCAACTTTCCCTTGGTTCTTTTTCAAACCCACTAACATAATTTGTTTTGAGTTTCACAAGTTGTTGGCGGGTACCTCTGTCTTGCTTCATCCTTTGCTTTATATAGATTAAATAATGTATTGATTTGTATATTTTTGTGTAAAGTTTAGTGATATCTAATTTTTTTAAATATGTATTTCATCTTCATTTTTGAAAGAAAGATTTTTGCTATAAAATAATGAATCGAGGACAAAAATGTGCATACCGCGCCTGCTCAATTACACGATGTATTTAAGGTAATTTTTCCTAAATGGTTTCCCGTTTTTCCACGCAAACGAGGGTACCTCTCATAATTCTATCTTCCTCATACCTACCTTCTAATTGCTTTTAAATGCGGAAAGCATTGACTGGCGTGAAGACACAATGAAAAAACAACACTACTAGAGCTTACTCTATTTACTTGAAAAACATATTTTAGACAGTGAAAATACATCATATTCAAATATAACAAATGTACATTTTTGTATAATTATAATTACATTTAAACTTTATTTAACATTTTTAAGATAAATACTATACTTACTATGTTGACTTAATAATATAAAATGAGAGACTCCTTTAACACACTGGCTCAAAAAGTATTCATTATTAACTATATATATATATATATAATCTAAACCTTTTTTAAAGGGTTTTGAACTAAAAGTTTGGTACCCTTTAATTAAATAAAAGCTAATGGATATACTTTTGATTTTTTCATTTGACGAGAAAAAGGGGCATTATAAGTTCATAAAAACCATTTTAATAACTATCATATTTTATAAATTAATTATATCTATGATAAAATGACCTCTAACTAAGCGTTTACTTAGAACCAGTGGCGCACTCATTGGGGTGGAGTAAACGGGGCACCTTCCCCCATAACCCCTAATAATCAATACAAACATAAATTATTTACTTTATAACTAAAACATTAGACACAGAAGATGAGTCGTATACATAGGCTCCTTTTTAAGACTTGGTTTAAGACTTTATATTCAAAACACACACATATTAAAAGTGCCACTTATATTCTCATTTGAAAAAAGCACAAACATAGTAGCTTCCATACATTGTATACAAGAAAATGTATATAACTAGTAGCCACCATTCTGGTAATTAAGTTCGTTTTAGTTTTTAAGTTTCTTAACACAAGATATGGGTTATTACACCGAGGACCTCGCTTATATAGAGACTTCAGAATCACTCGCACCCCACCCAATTTCGGTTAAAATTAATACTAAAGTACTTCAAACTGACAAAGCTACCAGAGCGTGTTATTCAACACATTAACATATATTGACTTAGACCAGGGGTTCTCACATTTTAGACCGAAGGAGCCTTTGTACCAGAAAAAATGAATGGCCGAACTCTCGTAAAAATATTTACACTAGTATTATGATCATTCAATAAATACATTTAAATCTCACAAGTCTTTTATAATTTAATACTTGAATGAATATAAAAGAAGAACTACACTACACCCCGACCTCCGCGTCACTCAAAAACAAGTTATATTTTGAGTGCGATGACTTATGAGATCAGGTAGCTTATAGCGTTAATACCAACGTACCAGTTTTTTATTTGTGTACAGAGGTGTAATTTTTTTATCACGTAATATAGAATTATTTTGCTAACAACACATAAACTGTACTAAATGTTGATTTCAATACACAGTCCGACACTTTATCTCAGTTGTTAGCGTGTTTGTATACTGAGCTAAAGGTCCCGGGTTCGATTCCCGTAATGTCCGAAAAACGTATCATTGGTTGACTGTGCTTTTCCCCTTTCACAATGATGAATTAACTGTCAGGGGGCTGGATGTTGTATTTGTTCTAGATTTAAGTTAGTTTGTCAGACTCTGAGGAAATAATCTACATTCTACGGTGTGTCTGTCACTAGTTTTATATCGAGTGTCACTCATTGAGCGTGAACTGGGAAAGAGGGAAGGGTTGATAGGGTGGGGTATTAGCAAATTTTTCTCCCCCCATCGAAATGTGCCTCCCTCCATTTTGTTAAACTTCCCTCTGATATACTTGAATTTGAAGCTGAAAGATGGTTTGCATCAAACTTCAAAAAGATTATATAACAATCTATTATTATTTCTAAATGCTTAAGGAACACCCCAAATAGCTTTTAGTGGCATTCCATTTTCAAATATTTTCCACTGGCTTGGAGTCAAGCACCTAAAAACTCCTTAAAAATAGTGTTTTTACAAACTACCTCGCCCAACACTAATAAAGCTTCGCCGATACTCTTGATAGTCATCACAATAGGTTTTTTTTCATTGTGACTTACTACCCGTTTGAGTTGTACACATACATCAATTTACCCTAATGAACCAGGAATGAGGAATGTTACATTTTAGATTGAATGTACCTACATTTGCGTATATTTAGAGTGGGGTACCATTTTAGGGAAAAATACCCTTGTTACACCCGGCTGGGATTTGAACTTCAATCTTAGAGGACAACTTTATTTCCAACTGAGGGGGGCGGGTGGGGATATAGGTGGAGGACACACATATTATCTCCAACTTTGAGGGGGGCATATATTATTACCAACTTATATAACACAAATGTAGCTGAATCTAATATTACCCTTTAAATATATAGTTTGACACTCAGTTGAACATTAATATAAATTCAAGATTTTCACTATACTACAAATTGGTTTATGAATAGGCCTACTTACAAGAGGGTTATTAAATTTATATTGAAAAGTTAACACATAATTTAAGTGAACATTCACGTCACCAAATACCTTAATGCTTTCATTAACTTGCGTACTATATACATTTGTTCATGTACTACAATAAACTATGTTCTTGTAAAAAAACAGGCGCCTCTACGTGAGCTTTAGGTAGTCATAAATGAACTAAAAACATCATACAGCCACGTGATTTATTAAATTTAGAAATAATGTTTCTAAAGTATGTTTTAAGATGGCACGGATAACATAAAACTATATCCACCTTGCATGGGGAGATTTTTCTTACAGACTACTGTCCACATTAATGAAGCAAGATCGATTTGTTTAATAAGGTTATAAAATGCATATGTGAAATCTTGAAGTTAAGTAAACTATTTAAACAAATCATTAAATTCACTATAGAAGGGGACTTTTCCATAAAGTAAAACTATTGGGGGTGACATGTTTACACGCCATGAAACCACTTACTATTTGTTTCGTAAATCTAATACAATGCCTAGATTCACGGGTGATACATTTTCCCCTTGGATAACATTTTCGGAGACATCACAAATAAGGGCGATTTTAATTTGCTTTTTAAGGAAATTACAGCAGTTAGGACTGAAGGTCTTGTTCATATTCATTAGGTGAAAAAATGTTCTGAGCAAATAAAATACGAATCATGACTCCATTTTCCATCTCGTTCAGAAGGGAATACATCTTCATCTGACATCAGAATCTTTAGGGAAGTCATGGTGTATAACACCATATCTCTTAGATTACTTTTATTGCATACGGCAACGATACAACGCTTACCCGGCATTTTCTTAGTATCGGTATGACACTTTTCGTAACCCTTCACGCATAAATAATAAGAAAGCTTACAATAAACATACAAACATTTACTATTCACATTGACTTTGGAAGCATACTTGACATAAATAAGAAGTTAGTAATGAGCGCACCCGCCTCGGTGGCGTAGATAGCTAACGCGCTAGTCGTGTTGAGATCTACTGCTGAGGATGGGGAGATCGAGGTTTGAATCTCGGTCGGGTGAACTGGGGGGGGTTTCCTCAATGGTTTTCCACTCTCCCTCCACGCAAATGCGGGTTCACTTCCACTAATTCAACCTTCCCAATTCCTAATCCATTAGCGTAATTAGTACTTAGGCGTATAACCTGAACGGCTAGTAAGACGTGGTGCTGAATAATAATTTTAAAAAAGTGCTGCACTACACAGTCACATGATCTGAACAGAAGCAAGCTTGGCTAGGTTACGATCAGACGTTACAGCAGCACTACGTGTTAGGGTAGGGCTGAGTGCCAGCCAGTAAAGTGAACGAGCCTTCCCTACAACTCTAGTAGCCTTAGTATAAGGAAGGACCCATCAAGATGACCAAATAAACCTTAAAATTTGAAATTTCTCAGTGAGTTGAGTAATTGCAGGAGGAAGGGGAGCTTGGAGGTCAACATTTTCAAAAACTAATATATTTAATTACTTCTCTGTATTGTAAATAATTTAAATTTATTAATTAGGTACGGGAAACAATACAAATAGACATTTACAATAATAATAATAATAATAATAATAATTATTATTATTATTATTATTATTATTATTATATAATATTGCATTCTGAGAAATAGTGGTGATGGAGTATAATAGAGAAAAAAACTTTTTGAGATTAGGAAAAAAATAAAATTTTGACAGATAAATAAAGATAAATCAAATCCCAGATAGCCAAAATAACATTAGACTATACATTTCTCAAAGTGGGTTGGGGAATAAGGGGTCCAAAATCTACAAAATTAATAGAAACTACTACATCTCAGTGCAGTGTCGTTAAAAATTGAATTTTGGCATGCCCGTAAATGCACCACTCCAAATAACTAATAAGTCTGAGCATTTTAAAATTTAACTCCATGAAATCAAGGGAGGGGCGGGGGGAGTTATAAAAAACCTTTTATCTATAGTTTAAAATCGAAATTTGGCTGGCAGGTAGAAGAATAACTATAGATAAAGAAAGTATTCTTAAAACTATGTGTTTAAATGGGAGTTAGAGAAATTATGATTGGGGAGGAGAAGGGAAAATTTTCAAAAACCAATAGAAACAATTACTAACAGAACAATTTATTTGATAAGCTGAGGTGCTTAGTACTAGAGTGATTCTTTCAAATTAATTCATGTTTAGTTAGTAAATTTAAACTATTTCTTTTGGTGTTCATTTCAACAATGTCTCTGCGTAAGCGAGCAAATATTGATGCAAAGACTGCATATATATATATAAAATAGATTATATATATATATTTATAAAATAGATTTTACTTCTTATAGGTAGTAGTTAATTTGTGGCTTCATCAACATACAAAGTTTTCGCCTCATACGTGTCTGAAATTGTATTTTTGGTAGTTTAGATCAGGGTTTCTCAAACTGCGAGGCGCGAAGGGATTTCAGATGAGGTGTGAACCAATTTCTCACTTCTTTCGACTTGCCTAAATTATGATTGACTAAAAAATTAATATTCTGTTTGGCCTATGAAGCAATAAAATTAATTAATATCTTACAAAACCTTACTATTTTTATAAACTTCTACAAAGCTCTTATCAGAAAATAATTAAATCAATTAAATAATAAATGTCTCATTTTTGTATTTTAACGTAAACAAGTTATTTTATTCTAAGAATAAGAGTCTTAACAATTAATTTTATGTTCATATAAGGCTCAAGAGTATAGAGTTTGAGAAGACCTGGTTTAGATGATTTGCTAAAAATAAGATAATTTACCCAAATAAAATGTGAGCGAAGCCGTGGGCAAACTCGAGTAAGTTAATATGATTATAAAAAAATGAATGATTGATTAATTCATTTAGCAAAATTAATAAACAAATATACTTAGAAAGACTGATAAAATATACTTTGGCACTTAAAAAAAATATATTCAAAATTCAAAATAAAACAAAATTATTAAAATGGTGTAACCACATGTATGTGCTAATTAATAAAAAACGGTACGGGTACAAAACTTTTTATTTCTGGTACGAAACGGTACAAAAATTATTATTATTAGCACCACGTCTTACTACCCGTTCGGGTTATACGCACTTACGCTAATGTGTATTGGTAGGGTGATTGTGAGATGAAATGAAGGACCTACAGTTTAACGTGGAATCCGAACCACGGTGGTGGCCTGGCACTCCCCACATTAACAAGATGGCTTGTCAAAAATTAGTACAAAACCTTGGCAATGTAAAAAGTTCAACATACAAAAGTGGTACTACAGGTTAATGGACGTGCTGCTATACCTTGGGAAGTAGTAAATTGAGAAAAGACTAATATATTTTGAAACGGTAGTATATACTATTTAACTAAACACTACACACCTCGCCATCTATTAGCATCACTACAAATCTTAATGAATGTTTCCGGAGACAGCAAAACATATTTTAATAAATGGTCTAAAAATTAACTTTACAAAAAGTCGTTTGGCCTAAAGTCATTTGGCCTAAAGGCATTTGGCGTAAAAGGCATTTGGCCTAAAAGGCATTTGGCCTAAAGGCGTTTAGCCTACACTTTAGGCCAAATACCTTTTAGGCCAAATGACGGATACCCTTTAAGTTGATACAAGTGTCAATGGATGGTCCAAATGTCAATTTAAAGTTTATAACACCTCTTCAGTAACACATCAAATCTGTCACAGACAATGAAGTATGTAATTTGCTAAATCTGGGAACATGTGGGCTTCATGTTGTTTATGGTTCCTTGAGAACAGGAGTGGAGTCTGTTGATTGGGATATAAATAGCTTATTGCGTCACATGTACTACCTGTTCACTGACTCTCCAGCTCTTCGAGCATTGTTTACCCAGTTGACAGGATGTGCATCTTTTCCATTGAAGTTCTGTGGTGTGTGGTGGTTAGAGAATGCAAAGTGCTTTAAAAGGGCATTACAAATTTGGGACCATGTTGTTAAGTTTCTCAAAGAAGCAAAACTTCCTAAAACAAAACCTGTAGAGACACTGGAAAGAGCAGCCTGTGATCCATTCCTAAAGTGTAAACTAGCTTTCTTCAAGACAATTGCAGATGAATGTCAGCCTTTCCTGCAACTGTTCCAGACATCAAAACCAATGACTCCATATCTTTTTGAAGCTGTAGAGAAACTTCTAAGATACCTTATGAATCGTTGCGTGAAACCTGATCTGATGAAGTGCATGGGTCCAAAGTTACTGTCTATCGACACAAAAAAACAAAACAGAAAATTTGATCCTTAGAAAAAATATTGATGTAGGATTTGCAACAAAACGTTTGTTAGGAGAAACGGCAATCACAGTAACAGAAAGACAAAAACTAGAATTTATACACGAGTGCCACAGTATGTTAACCACCATGATTGCAAAACTACAAGAAAGAAGTCCCTTAAAACAGAAAGCTGTGAGAGGTTTGTCTTCATTGGATCCTTGTGTTATTCAACATTCACCTCAACTGGGCCAGAAGAGATTTTCTTTTCTTTTGGAGGAACTCAACCATGCCAACATCATAAATGATAAATGCCAAGAAAGAATACTTGCATTTTTGCAACGTCAAAAAATCACAGCTTCAAGAAATATTTCTTCCTTGTGATCAGTTTAGTGATGAAATAGGACTTGACACTATTTATGGTAGCTTTCTAATAGGAGATGAAAACTAAAAACATCTTTGGGATGTAATAAAGATTTGCCTTGTCTTGTCGCATGAGAATGTAACTGTTAAAGGTGGTTTTTCAGTCAATAAATCTTTAATGGTTGAAAATATGCATGAAAAAACAGTCACTGCACAGCGTCACATTCATGATGAGATACAAGAAGCAGGAGGGATTAAAAACATACACATTAGCAAAAAGATGTTGGATTACGTGAGAGGTGCTCGGAAACGCTATCATGAATATTTGGAGATGAAGAAGCAGGGAAGAAGTGAAGAAGTGGATTTGCAAGAACTGAAGAAGAAACAAGCTTCACTTTTTATTATTATTATTATTATTATTATTATTATTATTATTATTATTATTATCATCATTATTATTATCATTATTATTATCATCATCATTATCATCATCATCATCATCATCATCATCAATCATCAATAATCATCAATCATCATCAATCATCATCAATCATCATCATCATCATCATAATCACCGCGTCTTACTAGCCGTTCGGGTTATACGCACTTACGCTAATGTGTAATGGTAGGGTGATTGTGAGATGAAATGGAGGACCTACAGTTTAACGTGGAATCCGAACCACGGTGGAGGCCTGGCATTCCCCACATTCACAAGATGTCTTGTCAGAGGTGAAGGAAGGGTTTGGTAATCAGATAAATCTGTGCCGGGACCTAGGATTGAACCCCGGCTGCCAGTACAGAAGTCTGACACCTTACCCCTAGACCACCAGGTCACCCTTCACTTTATTAAATATAGCATAGTATCTTATTGTATGACTTTTGATAATTTTAATAAAAAGAAAATTGACTTGAGACATGAATAATATGAAAGCAGACACAGTTCCTCCTGTTGGGAGCTATTCAGTTCAGGATATGAACAGTTTAGGTAAAATAAGACTGTAATGATACCAAACTTTTTAGTATGTTTTTATTGGCCTGTTATTTAGTATGTATTTCTGCACATGATACCAAAGTGAATCAAGTTTGTTACGATTTTTTGATAGGGTTAGACATATTTAATTATTTTTCCATCATTTTCCCTGAACTGATTGGCAAGACGTCTGCTTTCTTTTTCTTCCATGAGAGGTGAGGCAAGGTCGGCTGTAGGGGAGGAGGAGGCCAAAATAAATGTATTTAAATTAATATTTTCACATGTATAGTATCGTAAAGTTATAGTAGAAATTTTATGAGAGATTGGTCAGGGAACTTGGGAAAATAGTCAGGGAAAGTTAAGGAAAAGTCAGGGAGAAATTTTTTACAAATACTGTAGGAACCCTGGAGTACCTAACCTTCATTGAGAACCAAAAGGGTAAAACTTTAAAGTGCTTGCATTTCGACAATGGTGGGGAATACACTAACAAGGAGTTTGAGGAGTACTTGAAAAGGCGAGTGATCACTAGGAGGTTGACTGTCCCATACAACTGGGAGCAAAATGGTACGGTGGAAAGAAAAATCGCTCTCTTCTTGACGTCGCTAGATGCCTTCTGATGGAAGTAAATTTGCCCAATTCCTTTTGTGCTGAGGCGGTCAGTACTGCAAATTACCTCCAAAATCGCCTGCCAACAAAGAGCTTGGATGGTCGAACACCGTACGAGAAATAGACTGTTATAGTGCCGGACGTGTCTTCCTTCAGGGTATTTGGAAGTTAAGTGCTCTATCTGGACAGAGAACTCAGAAGAGGAAAGTTTGACTTCCGTGGACAGGAAGGGATCTTCCTTGGCTATGCGAATGAGTCCAAGGCGTACCGCGTGGGGTCACCCAAGAAGTGTCAAGTACTGATAAGCCATGACATCAAATTCATGGAAGATGTCAAGCCTTGTTCGACAGCCAACACTGAAATGGACTAGGAAGGAGACATGAAGGGTGAAGACTCTACACAAGCTCGACGATTTGCAGACATTGAATTGCCTTCAACATGCTGCACTGAAGATGATCAGTCAATCACACACTAGGAGGACGATGAACACGAGGTATTCCTTGGCTTTGACAACACCGTTGAAGCGTATGCACTATCACCTGATAGATCGGACGAAGATGGGGACATCTCTTCCACCCCTGATGACACGGAACCTGATATAGATGTGCGTCATAAAATTGATCACACAACAAGACGCCGTGGCCAGCCAAGGAAGGATAGGTCAGGTTCGAGGTTAAGACCGAAGAAGCAGTAACAAGTCATTTCAATCTGGATGAAAACGTTGAAGAAGCGGAGCAGGCGTTTCTCTTGGAAACACCTATGAAGGAAGCAATGTGCGGTCCCTATGCGGATGAATTTCACCAAGCCTTTGGCAATGAGATGAAATTCATCGTAAGGAAATAAACTTGGATACTCGTTGATGTTTCTAGAGGTCACAAGGTTGTCAGCAACCGAATTGTTCTAAGAAACAAGTTCCTATCGGATCGAAAGCTTGGAAGAAAAAAAGCACGCTTGGTCGCCCAAGGTTTTAGTCAGTAACCCAGCGTTCATTACACAGAGACATTCACTCCAGTGTCTCGAATAGGTACCATTCGTCTCATAGCATCCAACACAGTCCAATATGGAATGAATATTAGGAAATTTGATGTGGAAACTGCATACTTACTTGAATGGACACCTAGGAGGAGAGGTTTATATGGAACCATCGAAGACTTTACAAGAAATCCTTCATGATATTGTTGATTCGGAGGGCCAGAGTCAAATCAGAATTAAGGCAAAGATTATGCTTGAAGAATTGAGTATGAGGGACAAGGTTTGCTTCCTAAAGAAATCGCTTTATGGTTTACGACAAGCTGGAAGGAACTGGTACCTTAAGCCTGATGAAACCTTGAGAAGCTTGGGTGCGACACCTTCAGTCTCAGACCCTTGTTTGTTTCATATCAGTTCAGGGGAAGACATTATACTAATGGCGATATACGTTGATGACATCCTAATCACCTTCCATGACAGGAAGTGGATTGGTGAACTTGGAAGGAGAATGGCCAAACAATGTCAATGATCTAGGCTATGCTAAATCTTGCTTGGGAATAAGAGTTTAACCAGACAGAAGGGCAGGTGATGATGCACCAGCATGGCAATGTGCGCAATCTGCTTTCGCAGTTCGGCATGTCCAAATGCAAACCTGTTGCCACCCCCATGGATACAAGCTTGAATCTGAGGAGAAACCAAGAGCAGTTGGAAGACAATCTAAGACTTAAGTACCGCGAGCTGGTCGGGAATCTAACATATTTGGCATCGACTGCAAGTTCCGACATATCATTTGTGGTAAACCATCTGGGGCAGTTCAACAACTGCTATGGTACCAATCACTGGAAGGCCGCCAAGCGTGCATTACGCTATCTAAAGGTTTTCATCAATGTGGGGTTGACCTATAGCTTAGATACAGGACCAGTCAAAGGATTTGCAGATGCAGACTGGGACAGTTGTCCTGAAGACAGGAGGTCTTACACCGGGTATATATTCATGCTACATGATGGACTGGTATCCTGGGAATAAAAAAACCCGCGAACTGTCGATGGCAGAGGCAGAATACATGGCTCTGTCAGAGAGTGTTAAGGAAACCGTCTATTTGCAGTGATTCCTGGTCTATATGGGTTTTGGTGACTTGGGAGAGATTGTTACTTTTTGCGACCACAGAAGCTCATTGAAGTTGGTGGAGAATCCGATGTTCCATGCAAGGATCAAGCACATCGACATTCGTCTTCACTTCGTGAGGGATGTACTCAAACGCAAGGAACTTTGTGTGCTTCACATCTCAATGGACGATCAAGATGCAGACTTCTTAACTAAAGGACTGCCCAAAGTTAAACACATTCAACCAGACTGGGAGATTCGCAATAGTGACTTTTTTTTGACAACCGACTCAAGGGGAAGTGTTGGAAGGTTGGTATTCTTTTATGATGAGTTTCGGTTGTTTAGTGTAGCCATTTTTAAGCATGCACAATATCTTTAACAGGTAATAGACAGTCGAGCCATGCCCGTCATAAATTTGGAGCGCACATCCGTGACTTCGTCACTTGTAATTTTATTGAGCTTACTGTTGTTTGTTTAATTGTGTAATCTTGTTTGTTCGGTTCACTTAACCTCAGTGATTTTCACTAACAGTTTTTTATTTATTTCTATAAAAATATTCTGAAAATTTATCTTTGGAAAAATATAGTATGAGCGGAGCTTTTTTTTCCATCGAGCATTTTGAATACTCCTAGAGAAATACCACCATACATCTAACTTGCCACTATCAGGAGACTCAAACTAACCACCCTCATCTCATATCTCAACAGCCTTAGAGAAATACCACCATAGATCTAACTTGCCACTATCAGGAGATTCAAACTAACCACCCTCATCTCATATCTCATTTTAGTCTTCTCACTGTGTGAAAGAATTTGAGACATGCCTCAGGCATGAACTTGTGCGAATCACTTGTAAAAATAAATCACAGTAATGTGTTAAATGTAAATTTTGAATTTATGGTGGATACTTGTGTACATTTCAAAAAGTTTTTATGAATCTCATTGTTGGCTTTCAGCCCTCTACTCCAATGAAATATAATTTTCATATTTTATTGTTGCTATCAAATGTTGTGTAAACTATAAACTAATTATTTCCTAATGGCTTAGAATTATATTAAAACGGTGTAATGTACTTGGAATCTAAGTGATGAAAGAACTTCCCTTAAAGGATAGTTGGGCTATGCCTTTACTTAAAATAATAAAGAGAAAAGTTAGTTTTTTCTATAAAGGCCTAACCTATCTAGCCTTCTTTCCCCATCCTTTACATTACATCATGTCCAGATTGTTATATTTTAAAAATGGTCATATAATTTTGTTAAGATAGTCTTGTAATTGTGTAGATAATGGGAGGTTTTAGATAGCGTTAGAATTTAGCAACTCATTAAGACATAATTGTCATTTCAACTTTCTTAGTCAGTATTTAAATTAGTCAACTTCCACAAAAAACACATGTGTGGTAATAAGTACAATGCCATGTTGTTTGTTAAGGGGATGTCTTGCTGGCGTCCGGCGTTGTTGCATATCTGGGAGCCTTCACCTTGCAGTTTCGCATGGAGCAGACAAAGCATTGGGTGCAGCGAGTCACAGAACTGGAAATGATTTGCTCCAATAATTTTAGTCTGACAGAGATACTGGGCGAAGCAGTGGTCATTCGTCAATGGAACATATTTGGATTGCCAAGCGACTCTTTCTCTGTTGACAATGCCATTATCATAAAGTAAGTTGTAGAGTGTTTAAAGAAGATTTTCAATCTGAGTTCCTCTTGGCCAATTGGATGTATCCAAGGAGTCATTTAGGGGGAGGGTCGATGAATATCATAGGAAACTATTTTCTTATAATATAGTATGTTATATTTGGAAAAATATCTCAAGGGAGGCCAAGAAAGAGTTGAGAGGAGCAGATAACAGGAAGTGTGCAAGTGGAAGGAGAAGAATGATGGAAGGATAGAGGAATATAGAAGCATTTTACTAAACTGACCTGGCTACCGGCTGGAAACAGTTGATGATGATGATTTTGATGATGATATTTGGAATAATGTATATGGAAAGTGGATTGAAACATTTAAAAGGGAACGAACACAATATGGGCTTTACAATGAAAAGAGGTGACCTGGTGGTCTAGGGGTAAGGTGTCAGACTTCTGTTCGTGGGGGCCGGGGTTCAACCCTCGGTCCTGGCACAGATTTATCTGATTACCAAACCCTTCCTTCACCTATAACAAGATGTGTATTAATCACAACCTGTGAATGTGAGGAATGCCAGGCCTCCACCGTGGTTCGGATTCCACGTTAAACTGTAGGTCCTCCATTTCATCTCACAGTTACCCTACCATTACACATTAGCGTAAGTGCGTATAGCCCGAACGGGTAGTAATATGCGGTGCTAATTATAATAATGGTAATAATACAATGAAAAGAAGAACACAGTTCACACTTTACATTGCTGTCACTGAACAAAGAGGTAATTGATGCCTCTTTAAGAAAATCGGTCATTACCATCCAATCCTTCGACCTAGGTTTCATTCTCTCAAAACTTAAACTAAGAGGGTATGTGAAATGCCCAACGCAACTTCCTAAAAGATGAAATCAAAATACACTAAAAGGGGAAAAAGAAAATATTTAAAGAATGATAGGACACTTAGATAAGAACATGTACAAGGAGCAAATAACATTAAGGACAAACACAGGAAATGAACAATGGATGTGATCATATAATATAGCTCTTAAAGGAAAACTTATTTGTACTTTTCGAGTTATTATATGTATTATAATATGTTATGTAAGTCCATTTTAAATATTTTTTTCTCCATTATATGTGACATATAGTAGAATGTTTAAATGTTTATAGAAGCCTAAACAATTCTGGTTGGGAATTGATCTATTAATTGGATGGAGAACAATGAACATTTATAAATAAACAAAATGATAAACTTAATGCAACTAATAGCTTCAGATGCAAATATAAAAAAATTCAAATAAACAAATATTAAACTTTATATATACACACACACACACGCATTAGTACAAACTTGAAGTATAGACTGCCACGGGAAGGTAAAATTGTAAAGAGGCAGGGCAACCAATATAGCATTTACCATAAACACAAGGAGGATGGAAGGGGAGAGGACTCCAAGAAGATTAAAGGACATGAAGTATGTAGGAAGGAATCCACAAGGGAGACCAGAGGAGAGATGGGAGGAATAGATACAAGCAAGTGTGCAAGTGAGAGGAGGGACAGAGGGAGATGAAGGCAGTTTAGAATTTACCAAACACAGCCGGCCACAGGATAGAAACAGATGATGATGATGATGATGCAAGGGTATAGCCGGAATACAATCATAAGGAGGAAAAGAGGGGGTGGGGTTGATTAAGAAGCTGTTGAGAGGAAATGTACCTTGATTTGTGTAGAGAGGGAGTAGAAAACCCTCGGAACACCCAGCCAAATTTAAACCCAGATCTACTTGCTACCATCAATCCAAACTAGAGGAACTCAACATTTAGTCCATATGCCCATAAGTGTCGGGGGCACAAGGAATTATTGCTCTAAAGATTTTTTACAATGTCAGGCCTAATTTCTTTTAAAAGTGTTCAAATTAATCTTCACCTTGTCATCTGTTAAGTAAACAAAATCACCTCACACGCCCCAATGAAAATTATGTTTGATATGATTTAATCTGTCATCTTGTACAATTATTTACATTTGAATTATCTTCAAGAAGAAACCAATTTGAAAGGACTTTTGTAGAATTAGATGCTTTTCTTTCTTAAGAGTAAAAGTCATCTGTTAGTGACAAATCATTTATGCCGTGTGTTTTCTTCATTGCTACTCATAAATTATTTAGAGATGGGTTGACTACACTATTTTACAAATTTGAATCTCGAATCTTAATCTCCACTTTACCTTCAAATCTAAAATATAAAATCCGAATCTTGGATAAAAATTCTCAAACTAAGAGGAAATATAAATAAAAGAGAATGGAATAAAAATTAAAGATAGTAAGTAAATGTTAACATTCTTTCTTATAATGTAATGTATACATGACAAATTAGTAGGTATATAGTTGTTCCACAGACAAGAGTAAATTGAACAATACATCGCTTTGGCTTTCATCCAGGTAATCACTTTCAGCATGTCCTACATCTTCACTCGAGAGATGCTGCAATGCAACTTGAATTTTGTCAAATGATATACATTCATCGCCAATTAATACCAAACATACTGTTCACCATTAATCGTGATGGTATCAGTAACAGTCGAAACAGTCATTTTTTGGCTGAAGAAAATATACATTCAACTTTAGTAACTCATTTCCAACCTGTTTTGCAGTAAATTTTTAGCACGGTGCTATCAACAATAACTCAATTGGTTCTGTCATCATAGACAATTACTAACAGGCTCAAAACCTCCACAATTGCTGCAACAAGAATTGCCAGGACTTCTGGAAGATACTCCTTTGGCGACACAGTATATAATGTAATATCAGCAAGATTAAGTTCCACCACATTATGCTCGTGCAGTGAATCAATACCTAAACCAATCTTTCCCGGGGTGATGGATTGGCTGCAGTGGTCTGAGTCATCAGCCACTAAGCTCTCTGGGTTTCACTCCTTAGATCATTGTTGATGGGGAGGAATAAAAACTGAAGTTTACCAAGCAAAGAAGAATTGCTTGCTTGCTTGAATTTTGGATGCTGCTACTCGTATAGTAGAACAAACGGCATGTAACATTCATGAAACGAAACACAGTCTTAGGACATGAGCTGTAAAGTGTATTGATGTTCACGGTTCACTTTATGAACATTCATGTTCAATTCAAACAGGTGTATCTACAAAACTATTTGAGAGTAATAAACACGTTCACATACACTATTATTTTACAAGGACCCATACTATTGTTTCTCAAAATATTTCCCTATCTTCTAAACTCACTCTATAGTTCATCATTTAGTCGACTAGAATAATAATGAACATCAATATGTTGTAAAATTCTCAATTTTCAAATCACATTTGAATGACGCTGTACCTTTTCTGGTGAAGAATGTCTTATTTAGGAAATCAGATTGTCACACACTTAAAGCTGGATAGTGCAACACAGTAATTCTCATCTAGATAAACTTGTTAATTTCCCAGCCATCGTGAAACATTCTCCACGTCAACTTAGAAGATTGTCAAGCAATTTGAATGAACATGTAAAGACATTACACTTTCAGAATTTATTGGTTGATCATTGGCTTTTTTACTATTTATTGTAGCCAACCCTCAACCAGAAGACAGTCAAAACTTAATTTTTGGCACACATTAGTTCCTACCTTAGAGGAACTTCAATTTATACAAAGAATATATCACATTTAGACACTTACATTTTTTGTAAATCAAATGGAGCACAAGGTCATGACAAGCCTTGACAAATGGTGTGCCTTTCATTTGTGTTTGGAGCAAAAGACTCCCCTCATACTAAAGTATCTCCACAAAATTCTCATGTTGATCACATAATTAAGACTAAGAGTAAAACCAAAGTATCCTTGACTTATTTAAATACTTGATTGATGTGTAAGCAAAACCATCCACTCTACCACGGTCATGTGTCAATAAACTCATTCTTACTGAGAGGTTTCAATTAGTACAACAAATTAAACTGTGTCTTGGTAGTTCACAAAAAACATAATTATGTCATTAAGGTGGGGATGTAGGGAAAAATATCTCTCTAGTACAAACATAGCGTTTAATTTTCTTTATGTGGTGATATCAACAGTTGTTGAATATCTCTCTAGGGCATCCTGGAATCTCCTGAAAACGTTTTCTCTTCATTTAAACAGTTTTTTAAGCAATGCCACTGTACCTATGACAGATATTCAACAATTGTTGATTCGCCATGTGAAAAAAGTTAAACTAATTGTTTGTATACAAGCAATATTGGATTTATTTAAACCAAAAAGATTTTACTATAAAAACTGCAAATATACAAATTTTTTTCTCGAGCTGCCTACATCCTCAAATTAATTAATAACTTATACTCATTGCAAGCCTAAACATCATTCACTAACTTAGTACATTTTGAGAGTTGATGGATTAAATAGCCAAGCTATTATATTTATTAATTACTGTTAAAGTCACATCTAAATCTCACATTCTTTAAATTGAAAATCACATTTGAACACGAGAATCGAACCCAAGACCTTTGGATTTGCTCTTAGCACTGTGTGAAACATCTGGCGTCTGGTGAACAAGAGACTGTTCCTTTAACTTCTAGAGGGGCCGAACAAAACACTGGGTCGTGTTTGTAAAGCTAATTATTTATTTTTGCAATTGGCTGATTTATGCATGGCTGCTGAGTGAACTCAAGAAGTGGGTCAGTAATAGTTTGAAAGTGATTGGTTCTATTCCCTTTAAACTCTGCCGTTTGTTGTGCTTCTTATTCCACCATCAAAATATTTGATTTGCAATAATGTATTCATCTTGTTTGTGAACCTGGACTATCTAGAGAGTTAAAAGAGATTCACATTGTATACTTGCTCAAATATTTGATTTAATTTTATTTGCAAAGATTCTTATACAAACGCGCTGTGGAATTTAAAAATGTTCTGGATGACATAGTCATAGACCCCTCATTTAGCACTGATACGTTGTTTGCTATTTGTCATCAAGAGTGCACACTTCTTGGAAAGGCTATGGTGTGTTTTAGTTTGTTTTTACAACAGTTGATTGCACTTAATAATGACAATATTCCTCCACTTAGGGTTGTTAAAACAGTTTTACAACTCAAGATGACATTCTGAGTCACATATTTATGCACTACTTAAGGTACTTTTAAGTGTCCTGTTGTGAAGTTTTACTCACTTCCTACTCAGTGATTCCTACAGAAATGAGTTATTTCAAGGTCAGCAGAATATTCAGTCTTGGTTGTAACTATAATATTTTGTTTTTTCAGTAGGCTTGCTTTTATCATTTTGATTGTTTGAGTTCCACTTTCTCTTCTCCAACGAAAGTCCTTCCTATCTTCTGGTTGAGTGGTTTCTTCTCGGACTGTCAGTTTATTTTGATTGTTTGAGTTCCACTTTATCTTCTCCTCCAACGAGAGTCCTTCCTATCTTCTGGTTGAGTGGTTTCTTCTCGGACTGTCAGTTCATTTTGATTGTTTGAGTTCCACTTTATCTTCTCCTCCAACGAGAGTCCTTCCTATCTTCTGGTTGAGTGGTTTCTTCTTGGACTGTCAGTTTATTTTTATTTGCTTAACTGTAGTTGTGGCTCTCCAGTAAGCAGACTGGGTGTGTTAAAAGGGTCTTAATTTGAGGGTTTAGTCTTGTGTTTGGTGAAGTTTGGGCATAAAATGGAGCTTCATAAAAGTTGATCTCCAAGGTTGTACAATATTGATAGATACATTCTCAAGGTGAGTCTCAAAACGAACATTTTATGTGCTACCATATTGTTCATTCATAAATGATACATGGCCTATTGGGAATAGTATAATATTGGATTGTGCCCCCACCCCTAGGAATGCTCGACGGTTCCCACTGATGATTGACCCCAAGGTCAGGCCAACAAATGGGTCAAGAACATGGAGAAAGCAAACAATCTTGGTATAATTCGTCTCACGCAGTCAGACTATGGCAGGATCCTAGAGAATGCCATACAGTTTGGACAGCCGGTAAGAACCTTGTTTAGAACTCTGTATTAGTGTTTAGTACCCACTAGACCAAGGATGGAAAATCTATGGCACACAAACATGATTTGGGTGGCACGTTGACATGAAAAAATAAACATTAGATAAAACTTTATCCAACTTGATATAATTTTTTTAGTCAATAATATTTCCACAGCCATGTCATTCATTGTCATGTCATAATGAACTTTATGAAGTCATCGGTTAGAAATTATCTCAGCTCATACCTAAATGCTGTTGAAGACCATAAGCTATTATTATTATTATTATTATTATTATTAGCACCGCGTCTTACTACCCGTTCGGGTTATACACACCATAAGCTATTACCCGAATATAAATACCTTGGCTAGCAAAATACAACATGTTTCAAACTAACATTGAAAACATGTGTAAGATTTTGATTTTAACTTATCTATCAATTAAGTATCTTCTTTTCTCTTTGCACAAGGTGTTAATTTAAATATTTTACATTAGGTTAATGAAATTAATACTGTATAAGACACTCACTTTGACAATTTAAATAAATAAACTTTCCTTCTTTAAAATCTATGCACTATTAAAATATGTACAGTTTTGAAATGAGTTAGTCATTACATTTTTGAATATTCATTAATAAACGTAAAATAATAATTGGCACACTAGACTAGTTCCAAATTCAGCTGGGCCTTAAGGGGTACACTGGTTGGAAAAGTTCCACCATTCCTGCACTAGAATAAGGGAACATGCAGAGATATTACATGATGAGAAATCTGGTAAACAAAAAGGGGGCAAAAAAATATTGTGAAATTCACACAATTTTTTTGAATGTGTACATATTCAATTCAAAATTTATAATTGACATTACTTTCACAATATGTTAAAATGGTTATATTCTTCTGCTGGCTACTACCCTAGACCTAATAGTTGGTTGACATCCAAAATGTTCTGCTTCTGGGTATGGTATACTATCCTGCCACATTTCTAGATATTTTCATTATAATGGGTGAGTTTTTTGAAGTAGATAATTGTTTCTCATAAATACACCAATTATTGTTCTTTAACTATTATAACTATTTCAAAAGGAACTAGTTGTATTTATGTTATAACCCTTAAAAAGAGTTTCAAAAATATGGTTTTATTCTGTATTTAAAATCTTTACAATTTGTAAGCGATTATAATACTTCTAGACTTATTTTTGACTCTGGCAACACACACTGATTAATATAATTGCTCATATTTACAAGCACCAAGTAACATACTTATATACGGTTTGCCAAATCTGGTGCGACTGAATGAGCCAAGCCATGAAATGGCGTCCCTTATCCAGTATTCCACCCCCCCAAAAATAACTCCATTTCATTTAATCACCTGACCAGTAAATACTGAGACGCAGGAAACAACAAAAGGATGGGGGGGGCCTGTATTTGCGTCTCGAATAGAGGTTCAACATGGAAATGAAAGATAACTATAAAAGGGGGGGGGGGGGGGACCTGTATTTGCGTCTCGAATAGAGGTTCAACACGGAAATGAAAGATAACTATAAAAAAGGGGGGGACCTGTATTTGCGTCTTGAATAGAGGTTCAACACGGAAATGAAAGATAACTATAAACAAATGCAACCATACAATTTCTGAACTTGCGTTATAAAGATGAATAAAAAATGAGGATATGACATCTGAATATAATTTACGTTAAATAATTAAAAGGAAGAGGGTGTCTACATAATTTAAATGTTAATACAAAGTCTTATCATACACTTAACAGTAGATAATGAAATAGATTGAACATAAATGTGTATTCTGGTTGTCATTATTTTTATTGGCGATGTCAAAGTTGAAAGATACTTGAATCAGAAAGTCTAAAGTTTGGAAGCTTTTCACTTCCCCGGAAAATATCCTAAACTGTTACTTGAAGCTCTTGAGTTGAATGAAAATGGTGTTTTTTCTAACAGTGCCACATGCATATCACTATACACCTTTATAAAACTATTCAGGATGGAGACATTAACTTTCACAGACACAGAAACATGAGGAAAACCTGTTTCACTTTATGAGGCAATTTTGTTAGATATGTAGAAAGGTACAGGAAAGAACAAAATATGGCTTTTACAATGAAAATAACACTGTTCACACTTTACATTGCTGCCACTGGACAAACAGTTCAGCCATTTCATGTGGTTTAAGATCAATTTAATTCAAGAGGCAGCTATTAACTGTTTGTCCAATGGCAACAATGTAAAGTGTGAGCTGTGTTGTTCTTTAATCTTTTCATTGTAAAGGCCATATTGTGTTCATTCATTATATATGTTTCTATCCACCTTCCTTATGCCTTCTTCCAAATATAACAAACACAATAAAAATACTAAAAGCAAGTTTCTTACAGCCTTTATTTGTATGTTCAGGTTTTGTTGGAGAATGTTGGAGAGGAGCTTGATGCGATGTTGGAACCTGTGCTCATGCAACAAACATTCAAACAAGGGGGCGCCTTGTGCATTAAACTTGGAGACTCTATCGTGGAGTACAATGTGCACTTTAGGTGATAGTCATTTTTGGTACAAAAAATGGACTAACTGGATCTTTATGATGAATTTGTGCATTTTATGACACAAATATACTAAGCATACATTTTTGGAGATATATTTTTAAAATAAGCGCATATAGTTTGACACCTTAGATCAGTCGGTAGCGTGTCTGTCTATGGAGCTTAAGATTCTGGGTTTGATTCCCATCATGGCTGAAAAATGTATCATGGGTGAAATGTGGGTTCCTTTTCATGGTGATGAATTAACGGCCGGGGACTGGGTGTTGTGTCTGTTCTAGATTTAATTTAGTTTGTAAGTTGTTTGCAGATATAATCATTAGGTTCAGAAAATACACATTAAATACTTTATATATACAAAAAAAAAAAAAAATTATTTTACTATCTAAGTGGAAAAGGGAAATTTTATAAAATTCTCACTATACATTATATTTTTCTATTAATCTGATATAGAAAATTTTGTTTTTATTTACTTACTAAATCTACTTAATCACAGAATAAAATGCTCTGTGATGATTGTAGCTTAGTTGTTAAATTACTAACCAGCCTAAGCTTTTGCTCATTTTATTTACAGCCAAAACATCCAATCTTGGAACCATGATTGGATATTTGGCGCACAGTTAGGATTCTCATAAAAATATACAAACAATGGATTATAATAAATCTAAATACACTGAAGAAGTTCTTAGACATTTATTTTTAAAATTCCTCCCTTGTAGTAAAAGTGAGGGACTGCAATTGTGTGTCTAGACTGTACATCACAACCAAGTTGCGCAACCCCCACTACTTGCCGGAAGTGGCGGTGAAGGTGTCGCTCCTCAACTTCATGATCACCCAGGTGGGTCTGCAAGATCAGCTGTTGGGGATTGTGGTGGCCAAAGAGCGTCCCGACCTGGAGGCGGAGAAGAACCAGCTCATTGTCCAGGGAGCAGAAAACAAGAGGTGCGTCAGCTAGAACTCTTACTAGACTCTGCTTGTGTCTCTCTCATAGACCTGCTCAGAACTCTTACTAGACTCTGCTTGTGTCTCTCTCATAGACCTGCTCAGAACTCTTACTAGACTCTGCTTGTGTCTCTCTCATAGACCTGCTCAGAACTCTTACTAGACTCTGCTTGTGTCTTTCTCATAGAGCTGCTCAGAACTCTTACTAGACTCTTCTTGTGTCTCTCTCATAGACCTGTATGTGTCTTTTGGAGAATGGGGTGATCCCTCATAGACCTGCTCGGAACTTTTTTAAATTCTGTGGTTTTTGTCTATGAGAGATTAATACTTACCTCTGTCAGTATATTATAAATACATACACACACACACACACACACATCTTTGAATTCTCAACATAGGGTTCAATAGGGACTAACTTAACAATGGTGTACTCATAAATTTAGCAATGCCAGAATTCAAGGCTGTAGCCACCTCAAAGATGAGGGGGGTGGGGGGTTTCATCTTAGTCGAAAATTTTCACAAACATAAATGCCTCTAGAAGCCATTTAGGACATTTAATGGCTACTCAGGCAGAAACTAAATTAGCACATATCACTTAGATTCCAAAAATGTACATAAAGCACAGTAAATTTCAACAGAATTTATTGTTTCATAGTATGAAAAAAGTGTTAGAATAATATTTATATAAAATCAATTAGTTTACTTAGAATTGCACTGTATAAAACTTTAATACAAACATTTGTAAATATTTTTCTATGAAGAGCAGTGCCTGAACGGTGCTCCCACTCCACTGCACCCCTGCTAACTATATGAAACTACCACCAGAAAAAAGTTAATGTTCCTTTTTTATTCTGTCCACACAAGTTGCCTTACTAAATATTTATTTGATTTACAGCAATGGATACTGGAATTTTGATAGTCATTGGTTTTAAGCTGAGCTTTAGCTTTTTTTCAGCCTTAAACTATGATTGTAGAAAATATCTTGAGGACAGGACAAATCCTGGATAGCTCAGTGGTATGGTATTGGCAGGCTGAGCCAAGGGTTCTCGAGTTTGGCTCTTGTGTCCAGGTGTCATTTTTCATTTCATGAATATATTTAAATTGCTAGGACCCTGCAAGAGATTGAGGATAAGATCTTGGAAATTCTATCAGCATCTGAAAATATCCTGGAGGATGAAAGTGCTGTGCAAGTTCTCAGTTCATCCAAAACACTCTCCATTGAGATCACAGAGAAACAAGCGATTGCTGAAGAGACTGAGAAATCTATAGATGAGGCTCGTTTGGAGTACACACCTATCGCCATACATTCAACAGTTCTATTTTTCTCAATAGGTAAGTTTTGAACATTAACTCTGGTAAATTATTACTTACTATTTGCATAAATAAAGCTCAAACAAATAAATGTGAATCATAAAAAAATAAAAAATAATGTTTGATTGCATTCCTTTAATGTTTGCTATAACGTTTGCATAGTGTTTATTACAATAATAACAACATAAAAAAAGAGTTTTTTGTATAATAAAAATAATGTGATTCTTATTAAATGTAGGGCTAGACCGATCATCCCTTTTTCGGACTGGTCCGCTGCCAAACATTTAGTTTACTTTCTTTACAACGGGAGTACATAAAACAACACACATCAATTTTTGAATACACAACAGTTTTTTTCCATCAAATTCTCAATAAAATATTAATAAACAATAAAATAATCATAATATTAAACTTCTGCAGCAGGCAACTATTTGAAATGGGGGAGGGGCAAGTAGTAGGTAAGTGTTTTACATCTCTGTTAGAAATCCAAAATTATCAACACTGAACGACAATTATAAAACTAGAACAAAGTTATTCAAAGGATAAGATAATTTTTTTTATTTGTTTTTCATCCTTTCCATGAAAAGTTGTTATTAATTATATTATTATTATTATTATTATTATTATTATTATTATTATTATTATTATATTATTATTATTATTATTATTATAACTATCATCATCATTATAGTTATCTCTATTTAAATGATATAAATTTTAACAACACAATTGATTAAGGACAAAATAGAAATTTTAAATCCATTAAATATAGTAATAAATTAATATTTATTAAATATGTAATTAAAGCGAAAAATTATCTGAGCAGTCATGAATTAGTGATGAATTTTTTGAAATATTGTGACCCCTTAAATCTACCCTTTCTATTGGTTCACACTTTCTTTAGTTTGTTGATCTTGAAATCTTGTGCTGATTGTTTCCAGCTGATCTTATACTGATTGTTTGCAGCTGATCTTGTACTGATTGTTTGCAGCTAATCTTGTGTTGATTGTTTCAAGCTGATCTTGAGTTGATTGTTTCCAGCTGATCTTGTACTGATTGTTTGCAGATGATCCTGTGTTGATTGTTTCCAGCTGATCTTGTACTGATTGTTTGCAGCTGATCTTGAGTTGATTGTTTCCAGCTGATCTTGTGTTGATTGTTTCCAGCTGATCTTGTACTGATTGTTTCCAGCTGATCTTGAGTTGATTGTTTCCAGCTGATCTTGTACTGATTGTTTGCAGCTGATCCTGTGTTGATTGTTTCCAGCTGATCTTGTGTTGATTGTTTCCAGCTGATCTTGTACTGATTGTTTGCAGCTAATCTTGTGTTGATTGTTTCAAGCTGATCTTGAGTTGATTGTTTCCAGCTGATCTTGTACTGATTGTTTGCAGATGATCCTGTGTTGATTGTTTCCAGCTGATCTTGTACTGATTGTTTGGAGCTGATCTTGTACTGATTGTTTGCAGCTAATCTTGTGTTGATTGTTTCCAGCTGATCTTGTGTTGATTGTTTCCAGCTGATCTTGTGTTGATTGTTTACAGCTGATCTTGTACTGATTGTTTGCAGCTGATATTGTACTGAATGTTTGCAGCTGATTTTGTACTGATTGTTTTCAGCTGATATTGTTTTGATTGTTTCAGCTGATCTTGTGTTGATTGTTTGCAGCTGATTGTACTGATTGTTTGCAGCTGATCTTGTACTTATTGTTAGATGTTGATCTTGTATTGATTGTTTACAGCTGATATTGTGTTGATTGATTACAGCTGATCTTCTGCTGATTGTTTCCAACTGATCTGGTACTGATTGTTTGCAGCTGATCCTGTGCTGATTGTTTTTAGCTGATCTTGTACTGATTGTTTGCAGCTGATCTTGTACTAATTGTTTCCTGCTGATCTTGTACTGATTGTTTGCAGCTGATCTTATAATGATTGTTTGCAGCTGAACCTGTGCTGATTGTTTTTAGCTGATCTTATACTGATTGTTTTCAGCTGATCTTGTGTTGATTGTTTCCAGCTGATGTTGTACTGATTGTTTACAGCTTATCTTGTACTGATTACTTGCAGCTGACCTTGTACTGATTGTTTCCAACTGACCTTGTACTGATTGTCTCCATCTGACCTTGTACTGATTGTTTGCAGCTGATGTTGTACTGATTTTTTGCAGCTGATCTTGTATCGATTGATTGAAGCTGATCTTGTACTGATTGTTTGCAACTGATCTTGTACTGATTGTTTCCAACTGACCTTGTACTGATTGTCTCCATCTGACATTGTACTGACTGTTTCCAGCTGACCTTGTACTGATTGTTTGCAGCTGATCTTCTGCTGATTGATTCCAACTGATCTTGTACTGATTGTTAGCAGCTGATCTTGTACTGATTGTTTTCAGCTGATATTGTGTTGAGTGTTTCCATCTGATCTTTTGTTGATTGTTTGCAACTGATCTTGTACTGATTGTTTGCAGCTGATCTTCTGCTGATTGATTCCAACTGATCTTGTACTGATTGTTTGCAGCTGATCTTCTGCGTATTGCTTGCAGCTGATCTTGTACTTATTGTTTGCAGCTGATCTCGTACTGATTGTTTGCAGCTGATCTTGTACTGGTTGTTTCCAGCTGATATTGTACTGATTGTTTGCAGCGGATCTTGTACTTATTGTTTGCAGTTTATCTTGTACTGATTGTTTGCAGCTGATCTTGTGTTGATTATTTCCAACTGATCTTGTACTGATTGTTTACAGCTGATCTTGTACTGATTGTTTCCAGCTGATCTTGTGCTGATTGTTTTAAGCTGACCTTGTACTGATTGTTTCCAACTGATCTTGTACTGATTGTTTGCAACTGATCTTGTACTGATTGTTTGCAACTGATCTTGTACAGATTGTTTGCAGCTGATTTGTGTTGATTGTTTCCAGCTGATGTTGTACTGAATGTTTGCAGCTGATCATGTACTGATTGTTTGCAACTGATCTTGTACTGATTGTTTGAAGCTGATCTTGTAATGATTGTTTGTATCTGATCTTGTACTGATTGTTTTCAGCTGATATTGTTTTGATTGTTTCCAGCTAATCTTGTGTTGATTGTTTCCAGCTGATCTTGTACTGATTGTTTCCAGGTGACCTTGTACTGATTGTTTCCAGCTGATCTTGTACTGATTGTTTCCACCTGATCTTCTGCTAATTGTTTCCAACTGATCTTGTACTGATTATTTGCAGCTGATATTGTGTTGATTATTTCCAGCTGATCTTGTACTGATTGTTTCCAGCTGATCTTGTTTTGATTGTTTCCAGCTGATCTTGTGTTGATTGTTTCCAGCTGATCTTGTGTTGATTGTTTCCAGCTGATCTTGTACTAATTGTTTCCAGCTGTTCTTCTACTAACTGTTTCCAGCTGATCTTGTAATGAATGTTTGGAGCTGATCTTATACTGATTGTTTCCAGCTGATCTTGTGTTGATTGTTTCCAGATGATCTTCTGCTGATTTTTTCCAGCTGATCTTGTGTTGATTGTTTCCATCTGATCTTGTACTAATTGTTTCCATCTGATCTTCTACTAACTGTTTCCAGCTGATCTTGTAATGATTGTTTGGAGCTGATCTTATACTGATTGTTTCCAGCTGATCTTGTGTTGATTGTTTCCAGATGATCTTCTGCTGATTGTTTCCAGCTGACCTTGTACTAATTGTTTCCAGCTGATCTTCTACTAACTGTTTCCAGCTGATCTTGTACTGATTGTTTGCAACTGATCTTGTACTGATTGTTTCCAATGATCTTGTCTGTTTGTTTGCAGCTGATCCTGTGCTGATTGTTTGCAGCTGATCTTGTGCTGATTGTTTTCAGCTGATCTTGTGCTGATTGTTTGATTGTTTCCAGCTGATCTTGTACTAATTGATTGCAGCTCATCTTGTACTGTTTGTTTGCAGCTGATCCTGTGCTGATTGTTTCCAGCTGATCTTGTACGGATTGTTTACAGCTGATCTTGTACTTATTGTTTGCAGTGATTTGTACTGATTGTTTGCAGCTAATTTGTACTGATTGTTTGCAGCTGATCTTGGGATGATTGTTTTCAGCTGATCTTGTGCTGATTGTTTGATTGTTTCCAGCTGATCTTGTACTGATTGTTTGCAGCTGATCTTTTGCTGATTGTTTCCAGTGATCTTCTGCTGATTGTTTGCAACTGATCTTGTAATGTTGTTTGCAACTGATTTGTACTGATTGTTTGCAGTGATCTTGTACTGATTGTTTGCAGCTAATCTTGTACTGATTGTTTGCAGCTGATCTTGTGCTGATTGTTTCCAGTGATCTTCTGCTGATTTTTTCCAATGATCTTGTACTGATTGTTTGCAGCTGATCATGTGCTGATTGTTTTCAGCTGTTCTTGTACTGATTGTTTGCAGATGATCTTGTATTATTGTTTGCAGCTGATCTTGTACTTATTGTTTGCAGATGATCTTGTGCTGATTGTTTCCAGCTGATTTTCTGCTGATTGTTTGCAACTGATTTGTATGATTGTTTGCAACTGATCTTGTAATGATTGTTTGCAACTGATTTGTACTGATTGTTTGCAGCTGATCTTGTACTGATTGTTTGCAGCTGATCTTGTTCTGATTGTTTGCAGCTGATCTTGTACTGATTGTTTTTAGCTATATTGTGTTGATTGTTTCCAGCTGATCTTGTGCTCATTGATTCAAGCTGACCTTGTACTAATAGTTTCCAGCTGACCTTGTACTAATTGTTTCAAGCTGACCTTGTGCTAATTGCTTCCAGCTGATCTTCTGTGATTGTTTGCAACTGATCTTGTACTGATTGTTTGCAACTGATCTTGTAATGATTGTTTGCAACTGATCTTGTACTGATTGTTTGCAGCTGATCTTGTTCTGATTGTTTGCAGCTGATCTTGTACTGATTGTTTTCAGCTGATATTGTGTTGATTGTTTCCAGCTGATCTTGTGCTCATTGATTCAAGCTGACCTTGTACTAATAGTTTCCAGCTGACCTTGTACTAATTGTTTCAAGCTCACCTTGTACTAATTGTTTCCAGCTGATCTTCTGCTGATTGTTTGCAACTGATCTTGTACTGATTGTTTCAAGCTGATTTTGTACTTATTGTTTGTAGCTGATCTTGTACTAATTGTTTGCAGCTGATCATGTGCTGATTGTTTTCAGCTGATCTTGTGCTGATCGTTTTCAGCTGATCTTGTGCTGATTGTTTGACTGTTTCCAGCTGATCATGTGCTGATTGTTTTCAGCTGATCTTGTACTGTTTGTTTGCAGCTGATCTTGTGTTGATTGTTTCCAGCTGATCTTGTACTGATTGTTTCCACCTGACCTTGTACTGATTGTTTCCAACTGATCTTGTACTGATTGTTTCCAGCTGACCTCGCCAACATTGACCCCATGTACCAGTACTCTCTCCCATGGTTTGTCAACTTGTTCAAAGTTGCCATTGATAACACAGAGAAGGTGGATGACCTAGAAGTAAGGTTGGCAGACCTGACCAAGTACTTCACCTACCTTCTATATGTCAACATCTGCAGAAGTCTTTTTGAGAAGGTTTATTTATTGTTACTTGTATTTAATTATACCAACACAAAGAGAGATATTTAGATAATTTTTAAAATAGTAATAAACACACTACAGGGCTATTTACATAATGAGGTGTCGAAATAATTGATTATCAATTTATATTTACACCAAATAATAATAACACCAGAACATGTTGTCATAGAAGATTACTATCAAATAATAAGAAGGGAATAAAAATAAAGAATATATAACTTTGCCATCATGACCACTTGTAGCAAAGTCCATATATTAATGCCCTTGCTTGGACCTAGTATGAAATCTTTTAAAGGCTGAAAACAAAGAATCAATCCATAACAAAATCAAAATTTTAGTATTGTAATGTGTAGAATTAAAAATCGAGATTTTTAATGTAAGCCTCGAAAAAAAGAAAAAAAGCCAAGTCCTTGTAAATATGCATATACCCTGTGAAACTTTTTATACCTCTAAAATCAACACAAATTGAAACAATTATACAAACGGTAGCCCGGGCATAGTACTTTTGCCAGTGTTACCATATTGAAAATTACATTGCATGACATGGTATTTGCCTAATTAAAAAGCAATTGTGTTTGTTTATAAAAAAAAACCTTAAAGTCTTATTATTCGCATGAAAACAGTAGAAGTCGTGTAAAAATTTGTGTGATCACAAATGCAAATTTTGCTTGTCTTTTGTCATTGCTTAGTTAGTGTCTTCTCGCATAAAGGGGAGCACAACAAACATAACATATAAGTTGAATTAAATATTTAATGATACCCCCTCTTCATTCATTTTCATAAAATGCAACCATTTCTTCATTGTATGGTGGCAGCATTGTAGGTGTGAACTGATCAGACTTTTCATTGTAAAGTTTAAGCTATTGGGCTTATTACTATATTTTATAACTCCCATTTTTTTCCCTATTCTCTCTTACATGATAAGTAATCAATGGTATTTTTTTATTTTTAACTTTATAGCTATGAAATAAAGTCCATTAATTATGTTATAACTCACTTTAGTGGCCGCATAGTCTAAAGCGCTACTCTTGCAGTAGACTAGACTGCCAATGATGGGAAGATCAATGTTCGAATCTTAGTCGGGTCTACCGAGGGTGATTTTCCAAAATGTTTTTCTACTCTTCCATATAAATGTGGGCACACTTTCTCTGAATATAAAATTTCTAGACCCTAAAACCACTAATGTAATTAGTACATTAGCACATAGCACAAACGGGTAGCAAGACGCAATGCTAAGAAAAAATGTGTTATAATATGTAATTTAATAAATATGATGGGATTATAGAAATGTAATCATAACTATAACTAAAAAATATACATACTTACAAATTCTTACTATTTCGATGCCATATGGCAGGTAATAGACCATTAAGGTTTTAAAAATGTATTTGTGCTTCATCTTGTAAAAGTAACCATTAGATCTTTATTCAATAACACATAGTTAAAAGTTTAAAGTTTGGGTCCCTTGTTAACTTCACAGTATATTTGCAAAGGGGTGCTGATTACATCTTCTCTTGCAGGATAAACTGCTGTTCTCCTTACTACTCGGGGTGAATCTGTTGAAGAATGAAAACAACTTGGATTCTGCTGAGTGGATGTTCCTACTCACGGGCGGGGTCGGACTCACTAACCCTCACCCTAAACCAAACGATTGGCTACCAGCGCTCTCTTGGGATGAATGGTGTCGACTTGATGAACTATCACATTTTAAAGTGACTTGACTTCAAGTTCAATACCATTATTTAGATACTTACAAGGGAAGTTTGACGACCTCTGTGGTCTAATGGTCAGAGTTTCTGGCTACAGATCCAGAGGTCCTGGGTTTGATCCCCTGTGAGGAAGTGGGTCTGGTCCAGGGTCAAACTCAGCCTCGTGAGATGAATGGCCGGGAGGGCTTGTTGTACTGACCACGTGACATCCTCTATTTGCAAATGTTGGCACTATCATTGCTAATGACGGCAATTGTTTGGTCAGTATCACTCGCTAATTGGCTCACGCCATGGAGTTTGTTTTTACAAGTGAAGTTTAACCAACTCTTATATCTTTGTCTGAGTTTAAATTCTGATGAGGAATAAGTGTACTTTCTTCTTTTCTAGAAAAACACATACTGTTGTAATTCCTTAATATTCACTCTCCTCATCCTGTTCCAAAAAATAAAATGGTTAAAGCCCCTGATTGACGTCATTGTTACTAGAATATATACTTATAGCGACCAGTAGCCAGCGTTCCTGGGCTCAGTTCCTTAGTTAGGTTTAAGTTAGGTTTAAGATTTATTCAGGCATCACATAGTGGTCATCATCATCATCATCCACATCATCTCTCTGGGATTAAGTAACTGCACCTATATGGTGCCCCAACTTCAAAAGTCTGTTGCATATCCTTCAACACCAGTAGAAGGTGGGGGGCCTCGGATAGATTTATAGCTAATTTTATAGTTTATCCTCTTTTTTCTACTTATTTTTTTAACATTCAGCTCAGCTGTAACAGAAAATAATTTTGGGTGGAAAGGCACTTATCGCTGTTGCACACATTTTCATTGCTTAGTGAATATCTGGTTAAATGAAATAAAATGTCTATAATCACTTTTATGAATCAATGAACTATATATCATAATATTTTGCTATTTGTGATTTTTAACATTTTCAAATAGGACAGGTCTATTTGAATTCGTTTTAAGATATATTTTTGGTCCTATAAACTAAATCCAAGCACATGTTTAGGGTCTCCGCACACATATGGAGAACAGTGGAGACAAGTGGAAGAGCGTTTTCGATAGCTTGGAGCCTCACATGTGTCCAATGCCGGAACCTTGGTTTACTCGCTTGTCGCAGTTCCAGAAGATGCTCGTCCTGCGCTGCTTGCGTTCGGATAAGATAGTGCCATCAGTGCAGCTGTTTGTACAAGGTTTCAATAGAGCTTGCATTTTAACTGTCATAACTTTATTTATAGCACATTTACTTTACTATTTTTCTCAATTTATGAACAAGATTGGTTTTACGCAAAGTGTGATAGACTGCCCAACTAGACGAGTATTTGGTCCTTGGCTAGGTGCATTGGATGTAGTTATATGGTGTTTTCCATCTCTTATTTTTGGTGAATACTGGCGAGTTATAAACTGACTCTTTCAAACAATTTTAAGTTGATCACTTAACATTTTAAGACATTTTAAAGGACATTAAATAAACCAAAATAAGCTTTTAAGGCAGCAGAATATTTAAACATAGGTTCAGTTTATATTCAAGCATAACACAAAATTAATTGTGAATAGTTCAGCAAGCAGTGGTGGCGTATAATATTTATTTTCGGTGGGGCCAAATCAAGGCTTACAGGTAATGATTTTTTCTCACCACTTGTTAAAATATTAAATTAAATTCATTTAAGTTTTCTTATTTCTTAAAATCACTAAACAAATCTTAAACAGAAAGAATAAAATAATACTGGTTTTAAATTAAACATACCAAGAGATGACACTATAGCATTATTGGTACAAAAGTTGGGCACATCTGTTCTTCTGACTTACAAACATATTGATCACTCTGTTGTTGAAGTTTAGTAACCCAGCAATTTCTTCCTTATTTATAGAACAAACAGCCAGCTAATTAGCCACTGTTGTCCCATGAGGTTCCTAAGAAACGTTTTGATTCTTTTTAACATAATGAAACTACGCCCCGACCGCTGAATCTATCTGTAATGCTGTTCCAAATGTTTAAACCTACATACATTTTCCAAATGAATGGCACATTCCTCATGTTTTTTAATTCTTTAACATATTTAGATGTTTAAGATCCTGAAAGCGTAAAGTTATCCACAACCCCCTACTGACAATTAATAAACAACTCACAGTTAACCACAATTTTTTTTTTTTTTTACCAAACCAAACATTAGAAAATATTAATATTTCTTGCCATCCACCTGCATAAATGTAGAGTCACTAGACTGATGTGCTCCTAACCATTTAATTTCAAGCTACCCGCCTCGATGGTGTAGTTAGGTAAAGCGCTGGTATCGTGTTGAGCTAGACTGCCGAGGATGGGGAGATTGAAGTTCGAATCTTGGTCGGGTGAACTTAGGGTGTTTTTCCTTAAATGGTTTTCCTTCCACTCTCCCTCCACACAAATGCGTGTTCACTTCTTCTAAATTCAACCTTTCCTATTCCTTACCTATTGACATATTAGTACTTAAGCATACAACCTGAATGGGTGGTAAAACTCGGTGCTAAAAAATTCAGGTTTTTCTTGCAGTTTTAATGAAAATACACAGTTTTTAATAACTAATTTACTTTATTCATTTTAATTAATCACTTTCACTCATCACCTTAGTTATTGGGTCTTAAACACATAATAAATACACGCTAAAACAAAATAAAAACCATCTTTATCGCATCGTGGGCCAATTTGATTAGACTGGCTCAACGAACTATTGTTGAACGTGGAGTGGAATAGCCTTGAGAGATATCTCACACTGGGCGATGGTGTCTAGCTGAGAGGGGCTGGCTCATGTTAGCGTTGCCGTCTCTAGGGCTGCTAGAATCACGTGATATTGTAACAAGCAATGAATCCTCTTGGGACTGGAATATTATATAACAGAGCAAATAATTCACTGTGTGTAGAGAATGATGCCCCACTTCATATTAATGTATTTAAAAAATATGTTATAAAATAAAATTAAAATTAAAGTTTGTATGTTCAAAAAGTGTTGGTGGGTCTGGGCCCCTGACAGTAAGTATAATAACTGTATTATATTTGGAAGAAGTTATAGGAAAGGTGGATATAAACATATAAAAGAGACGAGCACAAAATGGCTTTTACAATGAAAAGAAGAACACAGTTCACACTTTATATTGCTGCCATCGGACAAAGAGGTAATGGTTGGTTACCTCTTAAAGAAAATCGATCGTCACCACCCAATCCCCTGACCTAGGTTTTATTCTATCGGAACTCATCAGGGAGGAGTGTGGAGAGCGTTTTACTGGAAACTGAACAAACCGATAACACTCAAAATAGGCAATTATCGATTATCTCTCATATTAGTTTAGTTGTCATTTCACTTAAATGCCGGCAAATTGTAAATATACCGTAGTGGCCAGAATATAGTAAAAAGTTAAATGAGATTGTCAGAATACATTATTCAATTCCAAACAAACAATCGATATAAATTATTATAATACGTAGGCTAGGGATGGAAATTTTCCGTAATTTATTGATATATCTAGGATTAATTGATGTATCATAATGTGTATATTGAAAGCTATGATATTCCTATCAAATTTAAATGGCTATTCTCCTGTGATTATATTCTTTGTCGTTTTTAAATGTTTTATTCAGCTCTTTGAATAAGAAAGGTTTAATCTCGGAACAAAAATCGACGCAGTTAATAAAAATAGAGCAAAAAAAAGTTATATTTAGTTTAATTCAATAAATTTAGAGCATAGTCCGATATATTAAATATATCAATATATCGTTGCCAAAACATCATCACTAATCTCTGGTGAGCTAACGTGCATAGGATCAGCTATGGCGGATTACTTTAAATTTTTGTAACGTGTGGAATGTTTTCTTCTTTCCGATATAAAATCCGCAATTTATTGTATTAATTTCAAGTTTATTTGAATATTTTGTTTTGATTTTCAGTTTTGAAGACTTTTAGTGTGTTTAGTAAATATCTTTAAGATTGTGAGATTGAAGTTTCAAGCGACCATGTGTTGTAATGGTCAAGTTCAAGTTTCACATTAAGGGGGGAGAGGAAGATCAGGCACAACAGATTTTCTATATAATAATGCTTGGAAAAATAGTAAAAAATTAAATGTTCAAGAATCAAAATCGAGAATCGAAAATTCGATGTTGAACTTGAGAATCGGAATTGAGAAAAACAGGTATCGTGACATCTCTAGTTTTAATACACTCTTCCTGTACCTTCTTCCAAATATAACAAAATGAAAATGTACCACATAAAGTGAAAATAGCTTTTCCTTAAATAAACAATCAATTAACAAGAAATTTGTTAAATGCACATTGTAATTATTTTCTAACTAAGTTTAATTCATGGTTATTTAATTTTGTTATTTTTACACAAATTGTAAAGTTTCAAAACTTGGAAATTTTAAAGAAAATAATAGATTCTGATTTGAGAAAATAGGATAGACTAGATTTGGGTTGAATATACTATTTTAAAAATCTGAATCCGAATCATCGAAAAAATATAAACATAGTTAAAATTATAAATGTAATATAATAATAGAAAATACTTATGTTAACTAAATGTTAATATTTTTTTTAGTCCATTCATTATAACATTCATACATCTAATTAATTGTTATATTACTGATCTAGGGTCTAGTTGTTATTCATCTCATAGCTATGAATGTTTTGAACCACCATGAAGCAGTACCAGAGCTCTAAAACAAATTTAACCTGAAAAATTTGAAAAAATATTTGTTTTTGGATTTGATTCTCAAATCCTCTTAGCTCAAATTTCCTTACGGAATCGAGGGAATTGAGTTCTTAGATTAGATTATTTCCTAATAATAGTGTATTTTTAAGTTGATTACCTTTAAAAATATTCCTCATTTAATTATTATAAACCGACTTAATCTCTTTCACTTGATTCTGATGATAGCAAGAACAATAATGCTGCTTTCTGTGTTACTTCAAATATTTGCCACGCATGAAACCTCTTACTCAGGTCCTAAATATTGTTCTTATCTTGATGTCTTACATTTATTTGGACAGATAATTTGGGTAAAGAGTTTGTGGAACCTCCACCATTTGACCTGACATCTTCATTCAACGACTCTCACAGCTGTATTCCTCTGATCTTCATCCTGACTCCAGGAACTGACCCCACCGCACAACTACTCAAATTCGCAGATGATCAGGTGTGTATCTCCTTCTACATCATGTGAAGTTTAGTTCTTTTAGTTTAATTTGCAAAACCATTATTTAAATTCAAAATCTATTGACGCAAAAATAAAGCTGAGACAATCATACATTTTTCCAATCAGGTCATTTAATATTAATCATATGTTGCTGATAACCACTTTGGGTCATTTTGTTTATTTTCTTGTCACTATTAAAAACCACTAAGAGCTCAGGGACTAACCATAGAGATCCTGATTGTGGTAAATAAAATGATGATTTTGATGAATAAAAAGTTGGATTTCGGTAGGTATTATAAAATCATTAAATAAAATAAATAAAAATCAGCTCAAACTTAATTAGGTGGTATAGGAATAAACAAATTAGGGCTAAATTTTTCATTCTTGAATTCCATTTCCTTGTCATTCTTAAATTCCATTTGTTTATCCTTAATGTTATTTATTTTACATCTAAGTATTCTCTCATTCTCTACAAATTTCCTTATTCTCCCTTTTTGTTTTTTTAACCCTATTTTGGGAAGTTGTGTTCTGCTTTTCACATTCCCTCCTGATGAATTCTGATAGAATGAAACATAGGTCAAGGGATTGAGCGGTAACGACCGATTTTCTTCAAAAAGCAGCCATTACCTCATTGTATAATGGCAGCAATGTATAACTGTGTTCTTCTTTTCATTGTAAAAGCCATGTTGTGTTTGTTCCCTTTTAAATGTTTCTAATTATGTTTCCTGCACCTTCTTCCAAATATAATATTATTCTTAAATTTAAAATATTTCTTTTGGTCACAATATGACCATCATAATAACCAGGTCAAACACATGGTTTACTTATTTACCAATGGTCTTTGATTGAGGGAAATAAATTTTCTAGAATTGAAACTTTGAATTGTAATAGAAATATTAAGATTTTTTTTTTCAGTACTGCCGTTGGTACTCTTTTTTATGGCAATTTAGACTTTCTGACACCTAAACACAAAAAAGATGACTACTTAATAAAGGATATTCATAGTTTTAATATTGTTAACTCTAATTAAAATTGATCTAATTGATCCTTATTGTCGTATAAAAACAAAGTAAACAATTTTGTTAAAATAACAAATTTTGTTTTATTTTGTGTGTGTAAAATATGTGTAAAACTGCTTCACTGAACTTTAAGAATAGTTTGATATTAATTTTATTGTGCTATTAAACGTTAGTAAAAACACATCTCAGGAAATGGCGATGTCTCTAGCTATCCACAAACCATGTAAAGCTGTTGAGATGGAAGGAGGGGGGAGCTCTAATGTCTACATGGTGGGACACGGGTAACACAGATCTTATACTTAAATTATAATATTAAAAAAATAACATTCACAGTTAGTAAATATACTCCAGAGTACCTCTTTTGGTGTCACATAATGATATTCAATTTCAATGTGAAAATTTATGTAATACTGGATTAAGGGGTGAAAGAAAAAGGTATATCTTTAGATGGGTATTAAAGGTTAGGAGAGGGGGGGAAATAAGAACATAGCTTTGTGTAATTTATGGATGACCTTACACTTAAGTCATTTTTATATTCTATAAACATAAACACCGATCATTATAAAGTAGCCAAGTGTATTTTCAGGGTTTTGGTGCAAGCAGACTATACTCACTCTCGCTGGGTCAGGGACAGGGACCTATCGCCATGAAAATGATTGAAGATGGTATTCGAAACGGAACTTGGGTGGTTTTGCAAAATTGCCATCTTGCTAAAAGTTTTATGCCGAGCCTTGAGAAGGTAAGTATTATTTCTTGTGCAACCTTAGTATTTCAAAATTTAAATATTAAATATACACTATGAAAGGTTTTTAAAATGTATCAAACTTCTATTTTAATAGAATTGCTGAACTTTGAGAAAGGATTGAATCTTTGAATCTTCAAATACTCTAATCCTTATGGGTATTTGATACCAAGCCTTAACCTTTTTGAATAGAGAAACTGGCAACAACCGTATCTAAGTGACCATAATCTACCTATATCCATGCTCCCATAGTCCAGTTGGTGTTTTACTATTTCTGCTGAAGAAGGGGACTGATGCACCCAGAAAATTACATAATAATTATGTGTTTTGTTGTGAACGTTGAGGCTTACAGTTTTCTGGTAAGTGTATAGGCTTTGTCCTTCTATCTTCTTTTAATGTTAAATTTAATCCAGCAATTTGTTTACAAACCTTCCACTGAAAGTTAAGCTACATAAATAGCAAAGGTTTATTGTAAGTTTAAAAACAACTCCCAAAGTTATAAAACTGATAATAGTGCTTCTAGCACAGATAAACCATTATTTTTATCTTTCACTTCACCTGTTGGGACTAACCACACGTTTTAGCAAATTTATTGTTTCTATTTGTCATCACTACTTAAATATTTTTGCCCCTCTTCCTCTTCTCCAGAGGTACCGCTAGTAACCTCAAGAAGAAACTATTCTCAACAAGTTGTGACAAGTACAAGGGGGGAGGATTTGTAGAGGGGTTAAGGGGTGGTTAGTACTTGAGAAGATAATTATAAAGGCTAATTAGGCTTGTAGCACCTATTCCTTCTACTATTTACTAACATAGGTTTACAGGAAAAATTATTTCACATACCAAACAAACAACAAACAAGATATTACAAGTGAGTTAAACAATACAGCTTTTTTCTATTTCTTATGCAAGTATTTGTATAAGGAATCTGGATTTCCTGCTTGGACTATAGAGCATTCTTTCTAAACATTATTGTTAGTTATTGTACTTTTAGTTTTGACTGTAAAGACATGGCTGTGTATACTGTACACGTTATACACATATATGCTGTACACATACACACATATATATTAGCACAGTGTCTTACTACCCATACGGATTATACAATTATGTACTAATTACACTAATGGATTTGTATGGATGAGAAAGGTTATATTTATGGTAACTGTATCCTAATTTGCATAGAGGGAGAGTGGAAAACCATTTTAGAAAAACCATCCTCAGTACACCGGACCGATATGTGAACCTCGATCTCCCCATCATCTGCAGTCTAGTCTACTGCGAGAGTAGCGCATTAGACCAAGCAGCCACCTAAGTAGGTATTGTAAAATTAAAGTGAGAATTTGTTTTAGAACTTTTGTACTACTTATTGGTGGTTTATACCAACACATCTATAAGACAAACTTTACAACCAAAACACATACTATTAATTTACCTCTGTGTGTTGGGTTAAGTGAGTTAAATGTAAGAAAAGGCGCTGGCCTTAACTTAGCCCCAAAAAATACATTATCATTATTATTATTAATATTATTATTATTATTATTATTATTATTATTATTATTATTTATTTATTTATTTATTTATTATTTATTTATTTAGGCACATGCGTTATGTGTTTATGAAAGATGGAAATGATGAGTCATCCAATGGTATGCTCCGCAACTTATACTAGACAGTTGAACCACTTTAATGTGGAAAATTTCATATACAACTCTCATGAAACATGAATTGTGTTACTACTTCGAATAATCGATTCTTGGCTGGTCGAGACTTAATTAAAAATCAGATTACTAATAAATTAAAATAAGTCATATAGTTAAAATAAAATAAATATTTCTTTGAAATTACAATGGAATTAACAGCTTTGCAAAGAAAATACTCTATTTTCCACCTGAACATTTCACTAACAACATCCAGACAGTAGAGATAAGAGAAGAGTAAGCATTGATTCATCTCTCACCAGACATATAACACTACAGAAATAACCGTTTGCAATAATCTCAAATTGGCCAAAAGCTAGTAAACTGTCAAGCTGGTACTTGAGATTCTATTAAAGTCGTGATTCCAAAGTATTGGTACTCGCAGAACCTTATTATTATTTTTATCCAAGAGGCTATCCATAAATCACCTTGCGCTTTTTTCTCACCCTTTTTCACCTTCCTCCCCCCTGCAACTTGTGTTGCATAGCTTTTCACATTCAAGAGTGAATGTCATTGAAAGATTTTGTTACACTAAAACAGGAACTCAGATTTAATATCACTTAGAATCCTATTGTAAATCCTTAATAAAATAAATGATTTTAAAGAATTTTATAAAAATACTTTATATTCTTTTTTCAACATTATAATTTAATTATAAGATCTGTGTTTCATAACACTGTGATGTAACCCCACCTCCTTTCTCAACAGCGTCACGTGGTTTATGGATGACTCATAAGTGTGTGTTGATCTCCAAGCTTTTGGAAACTGGTTGAGTGTGTATTTGAGGAACATGTAGTTAACATTGTCAGGTATGCGAGGGTTTCACTCCTGAAACAACCCACCCTGACTTCCGTCTGTGGCTCACTTCCTACCCTGCTGATCACTTCCCTGTTAGCGTCCTTCAGAATGGGGTCAAGATGACCAACGAGCCTCCGAAGGGGCTGAGAGCCAACATTGTCAGGTTTGATATTATTTTAACAATTTGGTAGCTATTCACTTCCACATGTAGTGTATGCTTCTCACTTCTTTGTATTGCTTCACACCAGCAGCGCTTGCTCAACAGTAGTATACTACCAATGAAAATAATCAAATGGTCTTCTAGTTCTTACATTAGGTAACTAAAAATATAACATGTCTTAGGAACGTGTTAATTTCAATTTTTCAACTCAAAGTGAAGTTGAATCGAATATATTTTACAAAATATTAAATCACAATCATTATCAATAGATTTCGTCCTAAACATTTATTTTTAACATTACATAATAGCACAAAATGACAAAAATGGATAATAAATATTAAGGATGGGCCCTTGAACCTCCCAAATCCTTAAAGAGATTCGAGATTTGATGAGTAGAGAAACTTTCAGATATGAAACTCAAATCCCTAAACAAAATGTTTTCAATCTTCCAAGTGAAATTTGTTTTAGAGCTCTAACATTGCTTATTAGGGGCTTAGAACCATTCATAATTATAGGATGAACTTAACAACTTGGTAATTAGTAGTAGACCATTACTTTAACACTAAATGAATGTATGACTGTTATAATGAATGTATTGTAAGAAAGAATGTTGAGTCAACATTCACTTATTTTTGTGGCACACTCGTAGTGGTAGAGATGTCACAGTTACAATTATTCTCAACTCTCATTCTTGATCTTGAATTTTAACCTAAATTTTTTAAATTCTTTATTATAAATCCTCAACATTTAAAATTTCAATCTTTTCCCAAACATTCAACTTGACAAAAAAATGTCTATCTATCTACTATATAGTAATGTATTTTGGAAAGAGCTAAAAATTGTAAATATAATAGTAAAAATTTACCAAAGCAAAATGGCTGTGCTTGATTTATAAATTAGTCACATTGGTAACTATGCATTTACTCTTGTCTCAAACTATATTCAGTAAACTTGCTTCGGTGGCCGCATGGTCTAAGGCAGCGGTTCCCAAACTTTCTCAACTCGTAATTCCCTTTCACAAACATCTGAGTTGTACAAACCTCCTGGTAAATATCCATAGCCACGGACTTAATTTTATACCAAATTTTTTATGAAACATAGTTATTAATAATTGTAATTTATAACTTTAAATTAACATACTATATCTCCATTACATACTTTGATACCCCACCAAATATAATGAATTAATATTGAAACTACTTAAGTACAAGTTCAAATAATATTATAAATTTATTTTAAAAATTAAACTCAAACTAAATAAGCAAAGTACTGTAGTAACATTTTCTTATCTTCACTGTCACAATATTATCACATTTCACATGTTTTTAAAGTGGTACTGGAAATGGTTGCTTTGATATAACTGAAATACCCTTCTTTGATCACAAAATTCCATGCCAATTTAAGTTTCAAAACTGTTTACAAGTATTAACAGCTACTAACCTCTCCATGTGCCTTAGTGAGAAGGCTGTGCTTGCTTTGGATGGCTTTAAATTCAGGAACCACAGACGATAAAGTCTCAAGTCACTTCCAGCATTGAGCCTGTTTCTGTATATATTTTTTAAATAGACATATGAAGAAAAAATTTCTCACTTGAATATGTAGAAGAAAATGGTAAAAAGGCTGCAATAGCTTTATTCGCTAAAACTTGTAACTTCTCCTTTAAAATTAACCAAAAACCAATAAATGACAAAGATTTATAACTTTCTTTTATTTCAAAATCAGTGGAAATTTCAAGGAGCTGCTCTTTTTCACTCACATTTAATGTCCCTTCAAGTGTTCTATAACCATGTTCTTAACATTTTCTTCCAAAGAAAGATGATTTTCTACAGTAAAGTCGTGAAGGGTATCAAAGCACTCCACTTGATTGTGAATTAAACACCTTTCCCAAAACCGCATGGGGGTTTGCAAACCACCGTTTGGGAACTGCCGGTCTAAGGCATCACTCTAACAGTAGATTATACTGCCACTGACAGAAATATTGGCAGCATAAAGCCCTTCTGAGTCGATGGATTCATTATCTGATAGCTCGTAATCTTAATTTATCGCCTATATGTAGCTGGCCATTTTCTGCACATCCGTCTCAGACTTTGCCTTCGAGTTTGAACTCTGGTCTGGTTTGGCCTGAATTCCGAAATGATTTTCCACACTCCCTCCATACAAATACAGGTGCACTTTCTCAAATTTAATCTCCATCACACATTAGCGTAATTGGTCTCTAGGCGTACAACTAGAACAGGTGGTAAGATTTGATGAAAAATAAAATCATCTAATAACAACATTCTAAGTTAGTGCAATGTTTTACCTAATCATATGGGACTTAACATCTATGTTTTTTTAAATCTGTTTTTAATACAGATCATATTTAAGTGACCCTATTATCGACCCGGAGTTTTTTGAAAGCTGCAAGCAAAGTGAAAACTTTAAGAAGCTACTGTATGGCTTGTGCTTCTTCCATGCACTGACTCAGGAACGACGAATGTTCGGCCCTCTCGGCTGGAACATTCCATACGAATTCAATGAGACTGATCTACGCATCAGTGTCCAGCAGCTGCACATGTTTCTTAATCAATATCAGGTTGGCTTTATCACTACAACTGTAAGCTTGTAATTAGGCTAAAATCTTGAGCCTAAGCTTAATTGATTGTGTCAATTGACTAAGATCATGTTGTACACATCAAATACAGAAATGTTTCCGATACCTTTACATAGAGAAGTGGGGTGTTTGGTAACAATGAGTGTGTCTGAGATGATGATAAGTTTATCACAATTAAAAATATTTCTATAAGGAAAACCTCTTTTTGTTTTATAGGGTAATTGTATTATAAAACCTTTTAAAAACCTTTGATTGATTTATTTTAAACTTTTGTACTATAGTAATATATTTTACACACATATAAGTTATAATAGTAAGTTCTATGTTAAATTATCTCTTTGTTTTGAATTTGGTGCTGCATTTAAAGACTATAAATTGTGTGTTTTGGGGAGTTAAAAAAATTTACTGTCCCATGAACATTAATGATGTAAGAAATGATTCTAACGACTAGATGGCAAAGTCCACACTAAATGTTGTCATTCCACTTAGTCACTTGAGGATAATTCTTTGCTCCTATTTATTATACTAATGATAAAATAAATCCTTAAATAGGAGATTGGGTCGTGATTGTCCAATGGTTGTAATCTAAAGTGGGAACTCGGTTACTCCTTTTAATGCAAAAGTCATACTTTGCTTTTGTTAATGACGCTGTGTTATTGAGGAAGTGTACCCTAATTTGCGTGGTGGAAGAGTGTAAAACCAATTAATAAAAACCATCTCAGTACATTCGATCTGACCAGGATTTGAACCACGATTTTCCTGTCATCGACAGTGTAGTCTATTGCGAGAGCGAAGTATTAGACCATGCAGTGATCATAGTGGGTTTATCTCTATTATTTCACATGCATTCAATATTTAGACCAAACCCTGAACTTTGACTTTTGTTTTTAACTATTTACTAAACTTTGTTCTCTCACAGTTTTAACATTATGTTATGGAATTTCGGAATTTTTGCAAAAGACAACAATCTTTGAACCTCATAGAAATCATTCTCTTCTTAGTATTAACGTTGTTTTTTCCTCTCTTTGTTAGTATATAGTTAAGTCACGATGGCCATATTTAGGGAAAAGTTAGGATATTTAAAACTACCAGGGAAATTAGGAAAATATCAGAGAATCTGGTCGACGATTAGGAATAACGGGATGTTTGGCTATTAAAGGAAATATAAATATTTTTTTGAATGCATCCTATTCGAACATCGTTTTTATCAAAGTGGTGTTGGTGGAGACTGGCTACGAGGCTATCTGCCCCAAAAAAAGGGGGGAGGTATACTGCGGGGTGAAGAGAGCATTGAGTTTTAGTAGTGCAAGAGGGCTGTAATACAGAGAGTGAACAGGGGAGGAGGGTGACAAAAATATTCCACAATGGATGGTGATGAAATCAAGTAAACATATTTCTTTGAAAAAGGAAAAATATTCATTTAATCAAAATATAAGATAAAATGAAGCTGTCTTTGATTAAAGATGTGTTACATTAATTCATATTCATATTGATTTTAAAGTTTGTACAAAATAACAGAGAAATATAAATTAACATTTGTATGCTATAAGAACTTGAGCTCTGGAATCAGAATAAAAATATTGTCAAATGGACCAAGAAACTGATAGAAAGTTTTTTTTTCTCTATGGAATAATATTAAACACTTATTTTAAAATTACTTAAGCGTGTACTTGTACAAGAACACATTTTGTTAGTATCATACAATTGAACAGGGCTTGCCGATATCTATTGCCGATCCAATCATCGACTGATTATGGCTCGATCAGCATTTTGAGCCATATCATTTTTATCAATCTTTAAAACTGTGTAAGTTAAGTCAGGTAGGGATGACTTACCACTTGGCAACAGATAAGGGATTGTTGGGGGATGGCACTTAGTAGCAGGGGGTAGTGGTTATGTTTGAATGGATAGTCTGTGGTGGCTTGCAAATGAGAGAGATATTGCTAGGGGGTAGATATCAAGGTCAACAATTTTTATACAACAAACTAGAGAAAGTATGAAAAAATGAGAGGGTAGATCTAAGGGGTAAGAGTATTAAAAAAAAGTCAACACTAGTTCATGTTTACTGGACCGCTAAAACATGTTTTCACTATTGTTTTGTTGAGGTAAATTATTTCAAATTTAAATAATAATTATCGTTAGTTACTCTTCACAAAAAAAAAAAAAACAGGATCTTAGCCTTTGAATAACTTTGTGCTGGCTTAGAAATAATAATTATTAATTATTTATGCCCACAGTTGATCATTTCGGATTTATATCAAGAGGTTTAAAACACTTATCTACCTTGTCCTTCCGATTTTTCAAATTGTTGCCACAGCATATTCAAGTTTTTTTGCTATCTATATTTTATATTTATATTTTTTTAAAGAATTTAATGAACAAACCAAATGATTGGCATCGGTGGTCGGTAAAATCAACAACAAATGATCAGCATCTACCTGATTAGTAAAAGGGCTAATTGGTCCAGCCCTACAATTAAATCTTTAAACAGTTTCTTATTTTATCTTCTTTGATAAAACCCTAGCACGTGTTTTATAATGTTAATGCCTTATAAGAGATTTGCAGAATAGATTATTTTTTTAAATACAAATGACATTCTAATACAGTGGAATGTAAGTAGTCATTAAAATAAATCTATATGAGTTCTGACTCATCAAGCAATACCTGTTTTTAGATGATAATATACAATGACATGCTTTAAAGTGGAGGGATACATTTGTGTTAACAAGTAAGAAGAATTGGGAAAACATGTCCAAAGTAAACCTATACATTGGAAAATGTTTTATGTTTGGGCCAAAATATATAATAGTTGATAGTATTGAATTAGACTAATATACTAACAAAATATTAAAGTAATACAATTATTTAAGATAATTTGTATTTGCTTATTTTATGTTATGGTACATAGTAAATATTTGTCACATACTAATGCTAATAACTATAAAAAATAACCACAGAAGTGTAAATGATAATGAGTTAAACAAATGAATGTTTCTAAACTGTTGGTGTTTGCACTAGGATGTACAATATGCTGCTTTGCGCTACTTGACTGGCGAGTGTAACTATGGCGGACGTGTCACTGACGACTGGGATCGTCGCACTCTTAACACACTGTTATCCAAGTTCTACTGTCCAGATATAGTTGAGAAGGAAGTGTATCCCTTTGACCCATCAGGTGAGTACAGTCTTGTACACAGAGTAAGGATGGGTTCTTAGAATCCTAAAATCTTAAAGGATATTTGAGATTCAAAGATTTGAAAAAATTTCATATTCAATAATAATAATAATAATAATAATATTTAGCATCGCATCTTACTACCCGTTCGGGTTATACGCTTTAAGTACTAATTACGCTAATGGATTAGGAATTGGGAAGGTTGAATTAGAGGAAGTGAACCTGTATTTACGTGGAGGGAGAGTGGAAAACCATTTAGGAACCCCCCCCCCAGTTCACCTGACCTAGATTCGAACCTCGAGCTCAACACGGCAAGCGCGTTAGCCAACTATGCCACCCAGGTGGGTTTCATATTCAAGATTTGATTATTATTATAATTATCATCATCATCATCATCATCATTATTATTATCATTATTATTATCATTATCAATTATATATTATTATTATTATTATTATTATTATTATTATTATTATATATTTATTATTATTTATTATTATATATTTATTATTATTATTATTTACTATTGGTTTAGTACATCATAATTATAGGACACAATTTATAATCATTTGTTCACCTAACTAAATATAAGTTAATATTAGGTATAGTAAAATATATCATCATTTATACATGATTTTCATTTTTTTTATAGCAACTAAAGCATGAATCTAAACAAAATCAGAATTGAAGAAAAACTGATGACATCAATGTGAGAAATTTAACCACTTATATTTTTAATTTTATTAAATAAACTTTATACTTGCAAACAGTTTTGTCTTAAGGTGTGGCCAAAGGGAGCAAGTATTTTTTATAGCATTTCATTTTTTGTCCAAAATAAATCAGATATTTCTCTATTAGCAACATAGAGTTTAGTTTTCTGCACATGCTAATATCAACAGATCTTGAATCCTGGAATTTTGTCAAACTTTGTCCATTTATATAAGAAGTTTTGACAAATTCCAGGATACCCTTGACAGATATTCAAGATTTCGTGATATTAGCATGTGCAGAAAACTAAACTCTATGTAGTACTGGAGAAATATTTGGTTTATTTGGGCCAAAAAATTTCGATTTTATAAAAACTGTAAAAATACTTTCACTTCCTTCGGTCGCACCTTAAGGCCAAGGGCTATTGCGTTTAAAGTAGTGTGCACACTGTTAGACACAATGGAGACAAAACAAAAGAGCGCTCGAGCTTGGTAGACAATCACACTCTTTTCTGTCTGCAGATTATCGGGAGCCCAAACAAATAAATCGAGGGCAAAACTGTCTGCCACAAGAAGTCAACTCTCCAGCACATGTTCTGTGTTTTGTTGCTAATTTCTTGTATTTTTGTTTCGTCATTGTATTTTTTCTGAACATGTACGAGAATACTGAAAAATTAATTAAAGAGGTGGAAAAGTGGCCAGCAATTCATAGTAACATCTTAAAAGAAAATTCTAATATACACAATAAAAAGCAATTGTTAGAGAAGGTTTGTGCAGAAGCGATGGATACCCAAATGGACAGATTCAGAAGAAGAAAATAAAACCAAAGAAGGTAAGTTCACAAGTACATTATTTATAATATAATATATAGATTTATATATAATTCTTTAATATCTCTTAAAATAACAAAATCTGACATAAAAATACAACCTTTAAGCGTTAAAATCTCTTTTGATATAATTTTGAACATGAAAATATTTATATGTTAAAATGTTTAATTTAAACATGTTATTTATCTTTTGTATTATTACAGTATTTTATATTTACTGAAATTACAACCACATTTTCACTGATATTTCACAACACACAAACAACCATCATGGAACATAATCGTGTTGTTCAAGAATCGAGTTTATATTTTACTGTAATGGCACGGTAAAGCTCCTTATGGTGATGCAAAATAAGTGGATAAATACTGGCTTATGTCATGCCCCTATTTTGAGATTGAACAGAAGTAGCTCTGTCAATACTTAGTGCACACTCATAAACTGTATTGGTAAAATATATATCATCATGTATGTGTACAAAACTGCAAAATACATTAGCATAATATGATTCTATCATAAAACTTCGCTTCGACGTCAAAAGGCCTGTAAAATATGCGCCACTTATTAACTAAAATTCCAAATATGTACTCAACAAGTCTGCATGCTCTTGGGTGCCGAAAGTTGAAAACTCTTTTAATATGTTTTTATTTTGTGTAAGGGCGCAATACATATTTTGTTAAACCAAACGCTTCAGCTACAATGTTAAACTGCGTCATTCTATCATTTTTATCATTAGGTAAAGGCTACCCTTCTGAAATTTTCAGTGAGTTATTTTCAAGCCCATGTCCTATTTTTTATTTGTCAAAAATAATCGAATCACTCATAGCTCCAAGAAACCCAACTTTTATAAACACAAACTTGTAATTTGCATCGACCCATGCTATCAAAACTAAAGAGAAAATGTTCTTATAGTTGAAATATTTGTAACCTGAATTGTCAGGCCTTACTGCTCTGGTATGTTTTCCATCAAGGGCTCCAATAATGTTTGGGGAGTTGGTACAGTCATAAAATTGATCAGCTATTTTGATCCAATCTTCTTGATTTTTTCTACCTGGCATATACATTGACTGCAATCTTTCCCAAATCTTGTCAGTGCAATTTTTCACAATCGATCGAAGAATATAAGGTGCAGTCAGATATTCAAAAGACAAGACATTAAAAAAGCTGATTCCTCTCGTCAGATATCTTTAAAAAGAATCTATCTGTAAATTATGATTTACATATTATGAGATGGGTATAAAAAATATATTTAATTTATTAATCTGCTAGTCAGGCAAAAACAAAATTGTGTGTACATGTGAGACTACCAGTTTCATTTAAGCTGTATATGAGCAAGAATATCGTGTAATACTAAGTTACAGTAAAATTGTCGCTAAATAATATTTTTTATGTTTATGTTTCAGGGATGGACGTCGAAAGAAAGTGGCAGAGTTCACAAAATTGCTTTGTGAGGAAGCTAAGAATACAAAAAAATACAACATTGGGACAAGGGGCAAAGAAAAATTACTGTTTCTTCTCCCATTTGTCGAGCATATGAAGACTAAAAGCAATTTGGATGATCAAGATTCACTTTCAGAAGCCGAGATTTGAATTGAGGCAGGATTTAAGGAGGCAGTTAGAAACAGTCTGCAACATCCACCAGCTGCCCAAGAAGATAGTTTTGAGAAATCACCATTACAAATTTTAGATCAGAAAAATACAACTGAAATAAATGAAGGCATCAACTCCGCGCTATATTTGGTACCTATGTTACAGTCGCCGGATAGCTATAATTTATAAAAGGATGGAGGCAAAAATTCAAACTATGAATGTATTTAAATCCATTAAATGACTATATAGCAATCCTCAGTACGTACAGAGACCATTTCAGGCTCAGTATCCACAGGGCCACCTCGCGCTCAACATATTCCAGAACCAATGATGCCTTGCCAGAACAAAGTACAAAATTTCACGTCAATTCCATCTTCAGAAGGTGATGACACCATAGTCTCATCAGAAATTTCCCTTATAAGTGTGTTTATAATTCAGACTTTGTGACTATGTAAAATGATTAGAGTACTTAATATTTAAATAAATACATTATTTTTATAAAATAATTATTTATTCCAAACCTACCTTATTTTACTGCTATTCTTTCTTCTGGAGGTATACCTAAGGAGAAGTTTGTGTTTAGGTAGCATACAACCCTTTCAACAATTGTCATCAACTCGTCGAACGTTGCTACATTCATACGGAAGTACAAACAAAATTTTGTTAGGTGCTTACATACATCTTCATATAGTGTCTAAAATTTTCCTTTTAACAAGCTGGAACTCTAAATTGGATGAAACCAGCGTTGTCTTTTTATTATTATCTTATTTCTTTATTGAATAACCAGAACACAAACATCTGCAGTTTTTCCACAATCTATTTTTTTCATTAATAGAAAAACTGCAGAATCACGTTCTTGAGGAACAAAAGTTACAATGATGGACTTGCTGTTGTGAGGGGGTATCATTACAAAACAGTCATATCCCTAGTCCTAGTGTGAGGAGTTATCATTACAAAACCAGTCATAGTACTCCTATCCTGTCCTAGTGTGAGGAGTTATCATTACAAAACAGTCATATCCCTAGTCCTAGTGTGAGGAGTTATCATTACAAAACAGTCATATCCCTAGTCCTAGTGTGAGGAGTTATCATTACAAAACAGTCATATCCCTAGTCCTAGTGTGAGGAGTTATCAATACAAAACAGTCATATCCCTAGTCCTAGTGTGAGGAGTTATCATTACAAAACAGTCATATCCCTAGTCCTAGTGTGAGGAGTTATCAATACAAAACAGTCATATCCCTAGTCCTAGTGTGAGGAGTTATGATTACAAAACAGTCATATCCCTAGTCCTAGTGTGAGGAGTTATCAATACAAAACAGTCATATCCCTAGTCCTAGTGTGAGGAGTTATGATTACAAAACAGTCATATCCCTAGTCCTAGTGTGAGGAGTTATGATTACAAAACAGTCATATCCCTAGTCCTAGTGTGAGGAGTTATCAATACAAAACAGTCATATCCCTAGTCCTAGTGTGAGGAGTTATCAATACAAAACAGTCATATCCCTAGTCCTAGTGTGAGGAGTTATGATTACAAAACAGTCATATCCCTAGTCCTAGTGTGAGGAGTTATCATTACAAAACAGTCATATCCCTAGTCCTAGTGTGAGGAGTTATCAATACAAAACAGTCATATCCCTAGTCCTAGTGTGAAGAGTTATCAATACAAAACAGTCATATCCCTAGTCCTAGTGTGAGGAGTTATCATTACAAAACAGTCATATCCCTAGTCCTAGTGTGAGGAGTTATCATTACAAAACAGTCATATCCCTAGTCCTAGTGTGAGGAGTTATCAATACAAAACAGTCATATCCCTAGTCCTAGTGTGAGGAGTTATCATTACAAAACAGTCATATCCCTAGTCCTAGTGTGAAGAGTTATCAATACAAAACAGTCATATCCCTAGTCCTAGTGTGAGGAGTTATCAATACAAAACAGTCCTATCCCTAGTCCTAGTGTGAAGAGTTATCATTACAAAACAGTCATATCCCTAGTCCTAGTGTGAGGAGTTATCATTACAAAACAGTCATATCCCTAGTCCTAGTGTGAGGAGTTATGATTACAAAACAGTCATATCCCTAGTCCTAGTGTGAGGAGTTATCAATACAAAACAGTCATATCCCTAGTCCTAGTGTGAGGAGTTATCATTACAAAACACTCATATCCCTAGTCCTAGTGTGAGGGGGTATCATTACAAAACAGTCATATCCCTAGTCCTAGTGTGAGGGGGTATCACTACAAAACAGTCTTCACACATTTTTACTCTCCGTGTTCAGCACTTCTTTGATCTGAATGAGATCATATATACATCTCTTTAAGAAAAACCTCTTTTCGATTTTTGATGTACGTATTTGTTATATATTGAAGAACTTACTGGTCTCTATCCCTCTTTTATGTATCATCTTCCATATACAACATAAGATTCGAATGAGAGATTTGGGCTTCTTAAACAAAATAATGATTTATATTGGACATTAATGATCAAAGAAAATTGTATTTTACTTATTTTTAATAAACTATATGCTGCATTATATTTGGAAGAAGTTACAGGTAAGGTGGATAGAAACATATATGAAAAATTGTGTTTCTATCCACTTTTATATCCCTCTTCCAAATATAATACAATTACCTCGTAAAGTGAATTGATGTTTTCTATTTAATAATTTTATGAATTAAAACTTTTAATCAAAAGTAACCTTTGTTTACTAAATATAAATATATGCAATATCCTTTTACTGTCATATTTGTAAAACATATATTTTCCTAATTATGACTGTAAACCTCATATGCTGGTGGGGTTTCCTAAACAAAGCATAATCAACTGTTTCCAACCTGTGTCCTGGTCAGTTTAGTAAAATGTCTTTATTTTCCTCTTTTCTTTAATCGCTTCCATTCTTCTCCTCTAACTTGCAAACTTTCATTTATTTGCTCCTCCCATCTCTTTCTTGGTCTCCCTTCCAGTCTTGTTCATACATACTTCATCTCCATCACTCTCCTTCATATTATCTCATTTTCCATCCTCATTACATGTACTCTAATATCCTCACTACATGCTCATACTATCTCAGTCTTGCTTCCTCTACTATCTTATGTACCCCCAATCTTTCCCGGATAACTTAATTCCTAATATTGTTTCTCCTCCTGACAGCTAACATTCTTGTGGCCTCCACTTCTCTCGACTCTCTTATATCCTTTGACCATGTTTCTTTTGCACATGCAATTATGTGTACAAAGGGGACCCTAAATAGCACTTTCTTACACCTCCTACAAACACAAACTATTATTGTACATTTACAATCATTATAGATTTAAACAAGTTTAATTTTTTTGAAATGATTGTTTCATTAAGAGTGTTCTATGTTTTACACAAAAGAATGAAGAGGCAGTAATAGGATCTCGGTGAGGATTGAACCTTGTCCCCTTGGGTCTGTGTAACCTATTTGTTGTTTATCAGGTGTATATTATGCCCCCACGGAGAAGGAACATGATGCGTTCCTCAAGTACACTCGCAGCCTCCCTCTAACCACCCATCCTGAGGTGTTTGGAATGCACGAGAATGCTGATATCATGAAGGATCAGACGGAGACAGATCTTCTCTTCACTAGCATTCTGCTTACACAGGTAGCTTGCCACCAACAATCAGATTTTTTCACTGAGTTTGACACATGCATTTATAAAAATTGGTTTAGTAAATTTTATAACTTTCAAAAAAAGCTTTTTCTCCTCCAAATCCAACATTACACAACATGATGTACAGATATCATTTTGAAGAAGATTCTTAAATAGTTGATAAACTTATGTATATATATTAGGTCACATTTATCTTTGATTTGATTTCAGTTTACTAATAAAGCTTGTAACATATTAACTTTTATTAAGTAAATCCTTAAAAAAATATTTACAGGGGCCTCTTTGGTAGTGTAGCGCCAGGCCAGAGGACACAATTTTGTCCTCCCTTTCTTGGGAGGGGAGCACCCTTAAAAACTTGTATATGGATAGCCCCCCTTACCAGGTATAAATAACTTAAGGGCTAACTTAAAGCTAATTGAACTTTTCACACCAAACTTAATTGGTTATTATATCACATTAACATTTAATAAACCAAGGTTCACTTTTTAAACTTGTTGATTTAATACAAATACAACATTTCCTGCCAATAATTCCTTCTTATTAAAGTTACTTTAGTTGGGATGAAATTAATAATAAAACTAGTTGTTAAAATAAGAAATAAGGACAATTCATTACCATAATAAACACATCAATCTAGCTAATTGTCTGTTGGCTCAAATATATACAAAGGGCTGGATTTAGTAGTTCAGTGACGCTCATTTTTTACCTCCTTCTTCAAGATGATCATGAAATAGCGTTTATGTTACTTTTGTCTTTTCGAAAATGTCATTCAGATTAAGTTTGGAAGTAAACTATTCAGCTTGGCAAAATGTTCAGAAAAAAATAACAAATTAAATAATAATACCAATAATGTGTAGCATAATGAACATTAGAAATCAAAGATATTTTTTTTAAAAGTAGGAAAACTATATTCACAAACATAGAGAATTTCTATTCCTTATTAAAATAATATGTGTAAAATAAAGAGCAGTAAGCAAAATATAATATGTAATTAAATAAATATGATAGGATTGTTAAAAAATGAAGTATAAATTAAGATATAAACACTAACAAATATAAGCATTTAACCCAAGTGGGTAGTTAGATATGATGCTAAAAAAACTAAAAAAATTATCAATTATCTTTATGCTTTTATGGCATATTCTTCAGAAAGTTGTAGTATTTGTTAGTGTTTTTTCTACTATTGTACATCATTTTTATACAATTCTATCATATTTGTTTAATTACACATTATACATTTCACTAAAAAATTGCTTTTATTAGATTTTGAAAAAAATCCTACCAGTACTTTTGTTATTGATCGAAGTTTTGACTATAGTGGTTTGTATTGTTATAATTCTCGTACTGTGTAGATGACACATATTATTTGAACTGGCTTAAACATGAAATAATCTGCTGAAGGAAACAAGTTTGTTTGCAATAGTTAAAGTTTTGATTCAAAGGCATTTGAAGAAACTATCAAAATCGTTCATGCACATTTGTATATCTCAATAAAAATGTAATCCACGTTAGTATTGAACTCGGTACTTTTAGCTTCAAGGTACTCAATACAAATGTTAAATGTAATTTATCTATTGGTATCCAGGCAGTAACTAATTACCATTGTTATATTTATCCCACCGTGTGGACTTTTGAATACTTCTGAAAATAATATTATGTAAATGACAATCTACTCTGAGATGAAGGAAGTTTAAAAGTTAAATTTATATTTACAGTGTTTAAGATCTAAATGTTTTAATTTATGTTTTGTAAACTTGAAATCATTGCTTTCTCTTCTTTGTGTCAATTTTAATTGATTATCTATTTTATTTTACCGCTTCATAGGACAGAATTGTGAGTACTGCATTAATTAAAGCTATAATTTTGTTTTAAATACTTGAAAAATAGCCCATTGATAGAATATTATTATAACAAGTATAGTTGTATGTATGTTTCTATTTTCCTTTCCCGAACCAGTCTTCCATAATTAACAAAAATATCTCAAAATGTAAAAACAGGTTTTCCTTAAAGAGAGTTGTGACTTAAGAAAGGATTTTATTTTCCTGTTGGCTCTCTACTTGCTGGAAAACAACATACTACTAAGTTAGTTTATTTATTGTTTGTTTTAAAATATATTTTAATTAAATTATGTGCTCCTGATTACTTTGTAATTTAAGAAAGTATTGTATCATGAAAATGTTCAACCTAAAGATTATGATTAACCTCAACGTTTTATGTGCTTCCAAGCCTAAAAATGTTGGTGTACAATTATGTTTTGTCTGTCTGTCTGTCTGTCAGTTCTTGGGGATACAGCCAAAACCATTTGATGGATTTTGTTTGATATTAATAATTGTTATACATACCTCAGTGCTCTAAAAAGGTTGTTTTATATGACAAATAAGAGTCATAATGATAAACCATACTATCTGATTGCCATACCTAAAGCTTCATTGCTTATGGCTTTGATGTAGATGGAGCAAGTAGGTATTATCCAGCTTTATGGCTTCAAGAATGCTTGCACGTTAAAAAACAAGTAATTTACTAATAACACATTTTTGAGAGTTTGAACTTCTTTTTAAATGACCTTATACATTTTGCTTGAAGTTTATATTTGAAGAGTATTTTACATAATTTTTTTTTTCTTAGAAAACTTATTAAGGGGATGATCCAGGGAACATGAGAATTGGCAAGTGTCTTAGCATTTTTTTATAGCAACAATTTTTTTTTTGCCAAAATAAATAAAACGCTGCTCCATTAGAAACCTAGGGTTTAATTTTCTTCACACGTTGATATCAACATTTGTTGAATATCTGTTATTAACATAGCGGTATTAGATGAGAAACTTTTTAAACAAGGAGAAAAAGTGCTCACTTAATTCCAGAACACCCTTGACAGGTATTCAACAATTGTTGTTATTACCATGTGTAAGCGTATAACCCGAACGGGTAGTAAGACACGGTGCTAAATATTATTATTACCATGTGAAGAAAGTTAAACTCCAAGTTTCTACTGGGGAAATATTGGACTTATTTTGTTAAAAAAAAATAGTGTGTTGCTATAAAAACTGGAAAAACACCGACCCTAACTGGTGTTCCCTACATCCCCAGCTTAAGGAATAGTTTTTATAACTTTATTTCTTTTGATTTGGTCACAAATTATAATAAGCTTATTTGAGAAAGTTTTTATAGTTTTATTGTAATATTTATGTATTTGATGTAAATTGTATTTTTAAAACAAAGTACAAGAAAGAAGAATAGGAACGAGAAAGAGGAACAAACTGAATATGGCTTTTACAATGAGAGCACAAACCATTAGCAGCAGTGTTAAGTGTAGTTTATTCTTCTTTTCATTGCTAAAGCCATATTATGTTTGAGTCTTCTTCATTAATATGACCCCCAAACCCTCTAGAGTCATATTAATATGACCCCCAAACACTCTAGAGTCATATTACACTTTTCATAGCCTCACCGGTAACATAAATACCAACATTATATTTTTCTTAAAGGAGTGTTTTTTGTTATTTATAACAAAACATACGCTGTTATTATAATATATCCACATTAATATTTTGATTTCAAAAAGATTTAATAAAATTCACATTTTACCGGTTTTCTTTAAATATTTTGAAATATTACTCTTTATATACTCTACTGTGTGCTAGTCACATACCAATAATAACTCTTATAGGGGTGTGCGAAGTTGCAAAGGTCAAAGCCAAATCCCAAATCTCCTTCACTTTGACTTCAACACACACAATCCTTCGCATCTTCGGAACATATTGAAGGAAGAATAAAATTTCAATATATAACAAAAATATTTGAAATATCTTACTAAATTTGAGTTATTTTAATAGACTACTGATAAACTGGGAGTAAATGGAATGCAAATTAAGGGCATTATTTTTGAAATTTTGCACCAAAATATTTTTTAGTCAAAATAAATAAAATATTGCTCCAGTAGAAACTTAGAGTTTAATTTTCTTCATATGGTGTTATCAACAGTTGTTGAATGTCTGCCAAGAATGTCCTGGAATTTTATGACAACTTTTTATTTTGATTTAAAAAGTTTATCATCTAATGCCGCTATGCTCATGACAGATATTCAACAACTGTTGATAACACCATGTGAAGAAAATTAAACTCTAAGTTTCTCTTGGAACACTATTTTATTTATTTTGGCCAAAAAAAGTTTTTATATCAAAACTACAAAAAATAGGGTTTTTCCTGCGTTTCCTACAGCCCCACCTTAAATAACATCTATAACTTAAGTAGAGATAAATTTAGATACAGCACCATCAAAGAATATAGTTGTTTTTTTTTCCTCCAAAACTTTCTCATTATATACATACAATAGTGGACAGTTTGAAAATTAAAAGTAGTGTTATTTGAAAGAAAAAAAAAAACTACAGTCTAACCTGACTATTTCAATCATGGGTACATAATTTGAATTTGTGTTCAATTTAAACATTTCTCTTGGTCACTTTATCTTTCAATTAAATCAATGTAAAAAAAATCACATGTTATTTGGAATTATTTTGTTTGATTCGAAGTAAAATTTTCGCGAAGATGAACAGCCTGCAATCTTGCATAGCCAACATGTTACGTTAACGCTTCAGTCATACTATTGTCTTTATGTTATTCATATTGTGCAGAATATTGAGGTTTTCGTCATTTCTTTTTCAAAACATTGACATTTGCTGAAAAGGTGTATGTTATTCGGGAAGTTGAAAAAGGATTAAAAAAAGAAGTATGAGTTAGCAAAAGACTGGAATGTCATTCGATACATTGTCAACTTCTTTAAAAACTGAAGATAAAATCTTGAACAGTGTTACCAGGCCTGGTGACAAAGATAAAAAAGAAGTGATTGGATCAAAAAAATCCCGATGTTGATGTGTGTGTGTTTAAGTGGTTTAAACATGGTTGAGACAAGAACATTCTCTTAAGTGGACTTCTTGTTATAGCTAAGGCCGAAGAATCTGCATCAATATTAGTTAAAGTTGATTTTAAGGCAAGCACTGATTGGCTCAATTGGTTTAAAAAGTATAACAAAATTTCCTTCAAAACTGTTTGTAAAGAAATTGGATCTGTGGATCTACAAGTGGAAAACAGATTTGTTGCAAATGATTGAAGACATATATGCCAAAGGCAATTTTATTCTAAAAATGTACTCCAGACAAAACACTGGTTCTCAAAGGCAAACATTGCAGGGG
>JBCFYV010000024.1:9694016-9827922 GCA_039000515.1 Timema cristinae | reverse complement strand
GGTTCGAATGCCTCACATGGATTGTATCATGGTAGATATTAACTAATAGGCTGTTTGTTACAACTGATTTGTTATTATGTTTGCCCAAGTGGCAAATATAATACCAATAGTTTGTCAATCCCTTTAGTGGGTATTATTTTTTTTGTTTATCTCACTGAGTGAATGCATTTTTTCCCTTGTGTTTAGAACTATATTTATCAAGGGATGGTGAAGATGGTGAAACTTTTTTGACCAGGGACCATTCAAGGACCATGTGAATTTTAAAGTAGTCTAGCGGGCCACCTGCGATTCACATTTTTCAATGAGTATTTAAAAATCTAAACCTGTTGGATATGTAATAAATAACTCAAATAAAATTATAGATAATTTAATAATGCCAATATTTTAATAAAGAAAAATTTATTATATGGTTGATGTATCTTAGGCAATATTAATTTCAATAACTTGTAAAAACATCGAAAACAAAACACCTTCAGTGAAAATAAAAATACAATTTGAGATATATACTAAAATAAAATAATATATATATATTGATTCATAACTTTTTATCTTCACATCACACAGGAGGCACTTAAGATGGGGATGTAGGGAAATGCAAGTTAAGGTAAGTGTTTTTGCAGTTTTTATAGATAGAAATTTTTTGGCTAAAATAAATAAAATATTTCTCCAGTAGAAACATAGTTTAATTTTCTTCACATGGTGAATAGGTTGTCATGAGTATAGCAGCATTAGATGAGAAACTTTTTAAATGAAGAGAAAAAGTTGTCATTGAATTCCAGGACATTCTTGACAGATGTTCAAGAAATATTGAGGTTATCTTGTGAAGAAAACTAAGATCTATATTTTTACTGGAGCCATATTTGATTTATTTTGGTCAGTAAATGTTTTATTATAAAAACTGACAAAACACTGACCTTTAACTTGCGTTCTTTACACTCCCATCTTAAGTAAGACCCAAGATGATTTATAACCATAGACTTCAAAATAGTATACTACATTGGGAAAAGTTTTAATTAATGGGTCTTTTTTTATATTGCTGTGTCACCTAAATCTTGTTGGTGTGCTACCTAGTGGTCACAGATTCGCCATCCCTACTCCAGAAGGCTATATAACCACTCACAGCAGTATTAAAGTTTAATATGTCTATGATATGATAGGATGCTTTAGCAGTGGAAGAGGGAGAGAAATCCCCAGATGAGAAAATCTTAGAGGTGGCCTCAGATGTATTGGCTAAGCTGCCCAAGAACTTTGACCTAGACGCAGCTTTGCAGAAATACCCCACAATGTATGAGCAGTCCATGAACACTGTCCTTGTTCAAGAGATGGGCAGGTTTAACAACCTACTGTCTGCTATCAGGAGTTCTCTCATCGAGGTGTGCAAGGCCATCAAGGGTGAGTTAAACTCTCTAGTCTGCTATAGGGAGTTCTCTCATCGAGGTGTGCAAGGCCATCAAGGGTGAGTTACACTCTCTAGTCTGCTATCAGGAGCTCTCTCATCGAGGTGCGCAAGGCCATCAAGGGTGAGTTACACACTCTAGTCTGCTATCAGGAGTTCTCTCATTGAGGTGCGCAAAGCCATCAAGGGTGAGTTACACACTCTAGTCTGCTATCAGGAGTTCTCTCATTGAGGTGTGCAAGGCCATCAAGGGTGAGTTACACTCTCTAGTCTGCTATCAGGAGTTCTCTCATCGAGGTGCGCAAGGCCATCAAGGGTGAGTTACACACTCTAGTCTGCTATCAGGAGTTCTCTCATCAAGGTGCGCAAGGCCATCAAGGGTGAGTTACACACTCTAGTCTGCTATCAGGAGTTCTCTCATCAAGGTGCGCAAGGCCATCAAGGGTGAGTTACACACTCTAGTCTGCTATCAGGAGTTCTCTCATTGTGGTGCACAAGGCCATCAAATAAATAATAAATCAAGGCTAAATAGTACATTACTATGTTGAACTCTTGTTGTAATTGTCCGCAGGTCTGGTGGTGATGTCATTTTCTCTGGAGGAGGTAGTCACTTCTGTTCTTATTGGCCGAGTTCCTAAATTGTGGATGAATAAGTCATACCCTTCACTTAAACCTTTGGGGAGCTACATCAATGATTTCTTGGCTCGTCTCGAGTTTCTTCAGGTGAAATTATCTTCCAAAAGACAAACCTCTTTAATCATTCACATGTAGTGCTAAACAAATAGTAAATTATAGATTTATTCCAAATCTTTTTTTCAACATATGTGAGGGTTTGCTACTTGGTTTTAGTGGGGTTTTCACTACCACACATGGTATACGCAGACTGGAGTTTTCCTAAATACAGTCAACCCTGAATCAACCATACTTTGTACTACTTAATACCTGTTTGTCCAGTGGCAGCAATGTAAAGTGTGCAATGTGTTCTTCTTTTCACTATAAAAGCCATATTATGCTTGTTCTATTTTATATGTTTCTGTCTGCCTTTCCTGTACCTTCTTCCAAATACATATAATAATACTTTGTACACTTGTAATTTTTTGTTCATAATCAAACATAAAATCCCTGGAGTTCCTCAACAGTGGTAACTGGCGTAGTTGGATAACGCGCCATTCGTGTTGAGCTAGACTGCAGAGGACGGGGAGATCGAGGTTCGAATCACGGTCGGATGAACTGGTGGGGGTTTTTCCCAAATGGTTTTCCACTCTCCCTCTACGCAAATGCGGGTTCACTTCCTCTAATTCAACCTTCCCAATTCCTAATCAATTAGCGTAACTAGTACTTAAAGCGTATAACCCGAACGGTTAGTAAGGCCCGGTGCTAAATAATAATAATAATAATAATAATAATAATAATAATAATAACAACAACAGTGGTAAGTTGATGAAGTAAAACTTACATTTTCTTATTTCATGTTATGCATCTTATTGCTCATTTGAGCTATCTGTGACTTTTAACTGTTTAACAACACTTTCTTAAGAGGGTGCGCTTTAAGAATATTTGTCATCATTATTATGGAAGTAGAACAGGAACAGTACAATGAAAGATATAAAATTGGCAATCCCTCCCAAACATCCAACTGGAACTTGATCTGAATCCACAGTTCCTGAGTTAAAATGACTGACGACAATCAAACACACTACCACAAGAGCAGTGGCATTTAATTTTTTTGTTTGTAAAGCTAAATAACATCTTTGTGTGCTAGGCATGCACCTCACACATACGCCTGAAGGAAAATAAAATAAAATTATTGCTCTGTAAAATATTTCTCTTCTAATGTTCTGTTTGTGGACTGATCACAACAGGATATGTAATTCGGTTCCCGCCTGGATTTAGTTTGTGGCCGCAGGGTGTTAGAGCGGAGGGAGATTGGGTGTAGCCGTCACTGTTGTCTAATGCATACAGTTGCCGGCCTCTCGGTTTTTTCCGTATACTTTTGTGTTGTGTGTGTTTGTCTCTTCGGAGTCATCTCTACTGGCAAGTTTGGTGATGCGGGGTATAGGAAGGGCAGGGTACAGGCTGTAGTTACACATGTTGGAATGCATGAAGCTTGCTCACAACTCCCATCAGTTATAGAGCGAAAGAGAGCATAGCTGGAATAAGTCCCATGTGCAAAGTTATTCGTGTTTGTTAGTTGCCAGTAGTGCAGAGTACTACAGTGCCAGTGATTTTCAAGCTGTAAACTAGTCAGTAGTTGTAATGTAAGTAACGGTAAACCATGTCCCGAGTTACCACTCTTAAAAACAGTACATAAAAATAGGACAGAAGTATAAACATGCCATTTTCAACAGCTAATTACAAGATGGTGGAATGGTTTACTGACTGCGAAAAGAGAAATAAATGGTTCTGCTGGCCTTGTTTTCTATTTTCTTTAGAATAATGTGTATGGAGTAGACATGGTCTAGATGATTTTAACCACTTAAATACAGTTACACAGAGACACGAAAAAACAAAAATCCATGTCCATTGTTTTTTTCAATTGAAAATGTTTGGCCAACAAAGAGTGGACATCATTCTTAATGATCATCTCGATAAAAGTACCTTGTAAAAAAATTATTGAGGTATTTTGAAATGCCTGATTGATGCGGTATGCTTCATTGGTAAGCAGCAGCTTCCTTTTTGAGGATATCATGAATATAATCAACGGAGGCAACTATTTAGAGATTTTAGATGATCTTCAGCAATATTACATTCTTTTGAAACATCACCCACAAAGCTCTACAGTTTTCCATGGAACCTCTCTGGCTGTGCTAAATGATCTCATTCAGGCTATCTCTGAAATCCTCATTGATGAAATAAAGAAGGATATCCAAGTTTCAACTTTTGCTGCCATACTTTTGGATGAAAGTTGTGATATAATATGCAAATCACAGCTGTCAACCATCTTGAGATATAGATTAAATGAGATGATGTTTATAAAATGTTTGTTGGACTCACCGACTTTAGTGAAGACAGAACCTCAGAAGATTTGTTTATACATGTTGCTAATACGGTAGAAGAGTACAAACTTAAAATTAAGTTAGTTGGACAAACTTATGATGGAGCATCTGTGATGGCAGGTTACAAAAAAAGTTATGGATTTATGTTTACTCATTGCTTTGCACATACATTGAAATTCGTCTTGCAACAAAGTTTCATGAATATCAAAGACATTAATATTTTTTATGTTTTTTCAAACCCTCAATGTTCTTTCTGAGTTTTTCTCACAATCGTCCAAGAGAACAATAGCTCTTCAAGAATTTCTTTATAAGAAGTTTCACCGACCAGGAGGAACTTCAATTCCAGATTAGTCCACAAAGTGAACAATCATTAATTCGAGCGCATTGACTTTTTGAAAATGTCATCGATTGTTCTTGAGAATGGGATGCTGACACAGTGGTTAAATAATGAGGCTATTTGGCTTTCTTGTAGAACCAAGATACAAATTTTTCTACTTCAAGTATTTTTAAGATTATTAGCATAATACAGATGTTTTATGCAATGTATTTCAAACAATAAATTTTTATATTTTGTACTGCTGCAATAAAATAGATGAGATCAAAAATGAACTTCAACGAGCAAGGGATACTTCCTTTGATGATCTTTGGTATGTGTCATTGGAAGAAAGGGGATTGTAATTTGAATCTCTTACAAATAAATATCATCGTGGTTGTATTGGAAAAGATGCATGTCGCCAACTGTATTTTGAAATTATTGATAACATTAGTGTTCACACAGAAACAAGTTTTGGCTTTAAAGAAATTTGAGTAATTCCACCTTCTTTATAAGCAAAAGAATGCCAATTTCAAGAAAAATTTTCCAGAGGAACTTATGAATAAAATATTAAAAGACGTTTATGAAGGAATGTTTGACAATGTATGATTGACGAATGAACTTGTAGTACTTTATTGTTTGGATGAGTTCTACAAATAGTCTGTTCATGAGTTACTGCAATTAATAGTTGAAAATGATCTCAGTTCAGGCTTTAAATAAGTGTTCAAACTGGCAGAATTGATCATGATTATTCCAGCAACCACTGCTGCTAGTGAAAGATAGTTTTCAGCATTAAAGCAAATCCACAGTTGCTGCAGATCTACACAAGGTCAAGATTGAAAGATTGACTCTCCAGTCTTAGCTTATTGTCGATTGAAGAGGAACTTTTGAGCAAACTTAGAATAAAGAATACATTTTACGATGCCATCACAGAGAAGTTTGTGCCAAAAGAAAGAAGAATGGATCTGATCTTCAAGTGAAACCTGTTAGTGGACATATGCACTATTTGAATAAAACTAGTAAATATTTTTTCTTCCAACTCAATAACTAACGTTGCATAATTGAATATAGTTGGATGTTCACTTAAGAGAAGAAGGGGTCAAATAGGAGGAGTACATATTTATTTTAAGTTGCAGTACACCTGTTTCGCATTACCAGGATACGCCACTAGAAAACAAAGAACAGTCATACAAACTTTCTCATATAGCTTACAATAGCTTTGAACAAAATTTAAAGAAATTGTTTTTCACTAAAGTTACCCTTTTGTAATTCTCCTCATAAAAACAATTGCATCATCTTGTAAATAATAATAATAATTAAAAACTCTTCCACTGTGTATATCAATTCTAAACAAAATTGTTCAAACCCTTTTTTATTTATTTTTTTATTTCAAAAATCTGTTATTTGTTAACTAGCCTCAGATTATTTATATTTACAAAACTTAAGAGTTTTTCTTTTTTATCATGAAAGACTATTTCCAGATATCCATTTTAAACAAAATCTTAAAGTTTATTTTCAAATAAAAAAAGTATCTTAAATTTATTGCAAGTATACTACCCTGAAACTTACAGAACTTGCCTGTTTCAGGTCTTCCTCCAACATAAACTTGCGGCAGTTCGGGAAAAGGGGTTAAGTCAAAAATACTCACTTTCCAGAAGAGTGAAAATAGAATTCAATTCCATCTTCTAAATCAGGATATAGGTTTTTTTTTTATGTGACAAAATAATTTGAGCCATCAAAAACATGACTTTATTCTTTGTTATAAAATCAAACACTTTTCACTCAATTTAATATATAAAAAATACTTTATATTTAACAAGCTACATAACCCATTTTGCACAACCTTTTTATCAACTTGTCCCATTTTACAAAAACATAAGCTTGAATTATTAATAAGTAAATTAGATTGATTTTACACTAATTAATTTTTGTCAATGCAAAAGTACTAATAATTAAATGAATTATTAATGTGAACTTGAAAATTTGTGAAATTATTCGCAAAATAAAATATGCATACGCTATGAATAGGTAGAAAACCAAATGTCACTACTCGCCATTTTCTTCTTCTCCCTGGTCAGATAGTAGGTCAGACAAATCTTCTGCTGTTTTTAGCCCTTTATAAAATTCCCAGAACTCCTCTGGTATGTACAACAATAGATCGAGGAGGTTCTTTTCTTTTCTTTGCTGATAGGCACAGGACCTTTGTAGCAAAGAACAGGTTTGAGCACTGATGAACGACCCCTGCATTGAAAGATAACTTCAATAAATGGGATATCCATTTGTAAGTCTTTTTTTGTATCTCACAATTCCATCTAGATTTGTTTCATAACGCAGCCAGCGAACATCTTTCCAAACAAATTTTTGATTATCACTGGGTTTTTTTCCCAGGCTGGAAATCTTCGTTTAGAAGGGCAGCAAAATCATAAAAGTCTGATTGACACATTTCTCACTCAATCTAACTAGCTGCATCCAGTCATGAGGATGATAAATAGGTGTCATGCTACCTTTCTTCTTTTTTTATATTATTGAATGGTTAGTGTCACACTCCATATGAGAGTATGACCTGGAATTAGGAATTTGTGATTAATCGTTATTTTTTGAATAAAACAAGAACATTGCTGCAAAATTACTGTTTTTGTTTTGCCCTCCAGCTCTGTCTGTTTACAGGATGACCTCTTCGATTTCCTCTAAAATTCAATTTGATAAAACTTAAACAAACAAGAAGATATTTGATTAGCTCTTCTCCCTGCAGTGGCTTCATGCAACATAAAGCAATAGGCTTTGCCACTATCATAATCGAAGGTATCATAGTTGAAGGTCCATAGCTGCCTTTTATAAAGGGCAACTGATGTAGCAAGAGCTGGTGTTGGCAAACATTGTTGCAAATCGAATATAAGAGTATTTAACTTTGGATTAGTTGTTGATTCAGCCTTGTCTTCTGCTTTTCTCAAGTACTCATTGTCAGCTTCTTGATGTTGAATGTTTATCATCTCTTCAATTACAGCCTTAGTTTCCACCAGTGCACGGGAAATCCGTATTTTAATTTTATCACACTTAGCAAATGTATCTTTGTTTCGTCTTTTTATGGAAATATTATTTGTCTGAAATATTTCTTCAAATTTTGGTCGTCCAACTGGACTTAATACAGATGGCAACTTTTTGCACTCTTCATAGACTCTACTTAATGTATAATTTGGTGGACGATATTTTTTCTGAGAATCTCGCCTCATACAGTGACTCTCATACTTTGGCACTGAATCACTCTGTCGACACACTTTATCGATGTCTTCTTCAGTCCACTTGTTTGGTGGGGAATGTAATCCTCTTTGATCATGGAAAGACATTCTTTAAGTTGACGCTATCATTTTCAGAAAAGTGTGTTCCAAAAACGTTCTGCTTTCCCCAAGAGTTTTCAAGAAACAGGTCTTGCATATGTCTATTCCCATCAATTCCAAGGTTATATTCGTAGGTTACCATTTTAAACTTTTGTTTTCCTAGTGGCACAATTTTCTTTCTCATTTTTGAGGTATCTTTGCAATTCACAAGACCAACAACAAAGTCAACCCTTTTGTCATGAGAACCACAGCCCCAGTAGTCTTCAAATATTCTTTTCCGTGCATTCTCATCAAAACGCTCTTAAGCATTTTATTCTACATTGGCTCAAAGGTTTGCATTGCCTATGTGACATTTTTTTCACCTTTTTCTTTCACATATTCTAGCCCTAAGTTCCATTTTATTTTTTATTTCTTCTTTCATTTTCCTAGTTTTTCCTTTCAAACTGTTTCTTTTCTTTTGAACTAGTTGCTCATCAACATTTTCTATCACATTATTTACATTTTATAATAATACAAAATCAGGTGTTTTCACATCCATCTGAAGAATCTTCAGTGTTATATTGTTTTGGGTCAAAATGAGGATCGTTAATAGACTCATCAGAATATAAAATTCACCAAAAGATCAGGTATATTAGGAGGAGGACTGGTACCTACAATAAAAAAAAAGTTCTTTGATAGTATTAATAAATGATATTCTACATACAATCAGGTGTATTTAACTTGCTTATAATATTTTAAAATGTGAAGTGAGTAAATATGTGTTAAAAAGTAACTAACAGATATGTACAAATACAGTTAAATTATTTGGAATAGCAAATACAACATAACAAGCTTATATTAAAGCCATTTTTAGAAGAATAAGGCTCCAATAATTATTTATTTTATATTATATTATTGTCTTTGTTTATTAAATGATCTAAAACTTATTTTTATCATCATAGGATAGTTTCAATAATGTGCCGTGTCCAAGTGTCATTGTTAAGCTAATTGAAATATAATATTTACATTTTCAATATTACACTAGATTTCAAATATTATACAGATAGAATACAAATAGAACCATGGTTGGTCTTTATAAACTTAAGCAAACCGTTAAAGTTAAATAATATCAACATCTATAACAATGTATATCATGACCCTACATTTACCTGGGCTGTTTTCTCCATCAACGTTGGAACACAACTCTACAAACTTTTTTCCATGACTAAACATTGTATTATTAAAACTACGAACTGATCACTGGACTCGACACAACATAAATGAATAAATACTTCTACAAAACCACAACTGTAAGTGTTGAACACCTGGCATTATAATCTCTGCCAACCTAATAAATCTATTTAAATAAATAATTATTTCATGAATCAGGTCTACCAACCCTCTTTTCCTATTTTGCAATGAAGAGTTAATATATATATAAATAATTACACATAGCTTTCTATTTTGACTTTTATTCTTATTTATTTAATTAATTTGGTTTTTTTTTTCATTATTTAACTAAAATATTAACATGTTATTATGTTCTTCATGGGACAAGTTGTTGGCTTATCTCATTTTTCCCCATTAAAAATTGAAAAAACTTATTGGGTTAAATTATCATAGCTCCTATAAAATGTATATACCTTAAGTTCAAAGGAAAATAAGTTGCTTATCACATTTTGTACAGCACATATCCCCTATCATCCCTTAAAAGACCTTTAAAAATAACAGTTTCTTGATTGCGCACGACATAAATCTTTTTACCCAGGCATAATATGATAATGAAGATCTAATTTTTGTATTTATCCCATTTTTAACATTTCTAGACTTGAACCCTTTTTCCCGAGCAGTCGCTAATTGATTAGCACTGAGTTAGTTTGTGTAATGGTTGGACAAACTTATCCAAATACATTTTTCTATCACACTGTTTGTGGAGAAAGTAGGCCCATGAATTTAAATGAAGCAAACCTTCTATTAATGTTGTACTTTTTGACTACTGAGTACTTCCTGTATTGTAAATTGAGCATTGTGACTGTGTGTGTGAGTAAATTTAAAGTTTGTTTGTCTGTTACAGAAATGGTTTGATAAAGGGCCTCCCTCCATGTATTGGGTATCTGGTTTCTACTTTACACAAGCATTTCTCACAGGAGCTCAGCAAAACTATGCTCGCAAATATTCAATTCCAATTGATCATCTGGGTTTTGACTTTGAGGTATTTGAATCTTTAACTAACATGTTTAATGTATTTCTTAGCATTATCTAAACAATGATTGGGACTTGACAAAGGAGCATAGAGTATTTTTTAAAAAGGACACACCAATTATGTAAAATAGGAACTATTAAAAGATAATCTCTTCACTTTTATTAATAATCAGCTTTCTGAATTTTAGACCAGGGATGATTACTGGGAGCTGCAAAATCTTGCTATTATTTTCTTGGGACTTAAACCTGAAAATTGTTGATGGTAAAATTTATTTACCATTTTAAGATTTTAATCCTTTGTTCTGTGTTCCACTTTTGACAACAAGTTGACCCTTCACGAAGCACCTAACACCAGGATATAAGAAAGCAACAAGTTATCCACTGACCAGAATTGTGTTGGACCACACCCCCTTTGATAATAAAATGATGCTGGTAACACAGATGTTATTCCTCGCCAAACCATTTTCAACCTCCTCTTCTGTCTCCTATTAATTCACTGAAATAGCTCACCGACACTTGTCTCCTATGCTCTACCCACTCACCATGGTATCTCGCCAAGCCTTGTCTCCTATGCTCTACTCACTCACCATGTTATCTCGCCAAGTCTTGTCTCCCATGTTCTACCTGCTCACCATGTTATCTCGCCAAGCCTTGTCTCCTATGCTCTACCCACTCACTATTGTATCTCGCCAAGCCTTGTCTCCTATGCTCTAACAACTCACCATGTTATCTCGCCAAGTCTTGTCTCCCATGTTCTATCCGCTCACCATGTTATATCGCCAAGCCTTGTCTCCCATGTTCTACCCACTCACCACTCACCATGGTATCTCACCAAGTCTTGTCTCCCATGTTCTACCAACTCACCATGGTATCTCGCCAAGTCTTGTCTCCCATGTTCTACCCACTCACCAATCACCATGTTATCTCGCCAAGTCTTGTCTCCCATGTTCTACCCACTCACCACTCACCATGTTATCTCGCCAAGCCTTGTCTCCCATGTACTACCAACTCACCATGTTATCTCGCCAAGCCTTGTCTCCCATGTTCTACCCACTCACCACTCACCATGTTATCTCGCCAAGCCTTGTCTCCCATGTTTATACCCACTCACCACTCACCATGTTATCTCGCCAAGCCTTGTCTCCCATGTTCTACCAACTCACCATGTTATCTCGCCAAGCCTTGTCTCCTATGTTCTACCCACTCACCACTCACCATGGTATCTCGCCAAGTCTTGTCTCCCATGTTCTACCAACTCACCATGTTATCTCGCCAAGTTTTGTCTCCCATGTTCTACCCACTCACCACTCACCATGTTATCTCGCCAAGCCTTGTCTCCTTTGTTCTACCCACTCACCATTCACCATGTTATCTCGCCAAGCCTTGTCTCCTATGTTCTACCCACACACCACTCACCATGTTATCTCGCCAAGCCTTGTCTCCTTTGTTCTACCCACTCACCTCTCACCATGTTATCTCGCCAAGTCTTGTCTCCATGTTCTACCCACTCACCATGTTATCTCGCCAAGCCTTGTCTCCATGTTCTACCCACTCACCACTCACCATGTTATCTCGCCAAGCCTTGTCTCCCATGTTCTACCACTCACCACTCACCATGTTATCTCGCCAAGCCTTGTCTCCCATGTTCTACCACTCACCACTCACCATGTTATCTCGCCAAGCCTTGTCTCCTATGTTCTACCCACTCACCACTCACCATGTTATCTCGCCAAGCCTTGTCTCCCATGTTCTACCCACTCACCACTCACCATGTTATCTCGCCAAGCCTTGTCTCCCATGTTCTACCCACTCACCACTCACCATGTTATCTCGCCAAGCCTTGTCTCCTATGTTCTACCCACCTCACCACTCACCATGTTATCTCGCCAAGCCTTGTCTCCTATGTTCTACCCACTCACCAGTACTCGATCACCATGTTTACCTCACCATAGCCGCCAAGCTTGTCTCCATGTTCTACCACTCACCATACGCAATCTCACCATGTTAATCTCACCAACGCTTGTCTCCTCATGTTTACCCACTCACCACTCACCATGTTATCTCGCCAAGCCTTGTCTCCTATGTTCTACCCACTCACCACTCACCATGTTATCTCGCCAAGCCTTGTCCTGTCCCCTATGTTATCTCCCACCTTCCATTCACCACTCACCATGTTATCTCGCCAAGCCTTGTCTCCCATGTTCTACCCTACACTCACCATGTTATCTCGCCAAGCCTTGTCTCCTATGTTCTCTCCCATGTTCTACCCACTCACCACTCACCATGTTATCTCGCCAAGCCTTGTCTCCTATGTTCTATCCACATCACCATGTTATTCTCGCCAAGCCTTGTCTCCATGTTCTACCACACTCACCATGTTATCTCGCCAAGCCTTGTCTCCATGTTCTACCCACTCACCACTACCATGTTACTCGCCAAGCCTTGTCTCCTATGTTCTACCCACTCACCACTCACCATGTTATCTCGCCAAGCTTGTCTCCCATGTTTACCAACTCACCATGTTATTCTCGCCAAGCCTTGTCTCCCATGTTCTACCCACTCACCACTCACCATGTTATCGCCAAGCCTTGTCTCCATGTTCTACCCACTCACCACTCACCATGTTTTCTCGCCAAGCCTTGTCTCCATGTTCTATCACCACCATGTTATCTCGCCAAGCCTTGTCTCCTATGTTCTACCCACTCACCACTCACCATGTTATCTCGCCAAGCCTGTCTCCTATGTTCTCCACTCCCCTCACCATGTTATCTCGCAAGCTTGTCTCCATTTCCATCCTCACCATGTTATCTCGCAAGCCTTGTCTCCCATGTTCTACCACTCACCATGTTTCTCGCCAAGCCTTGTCTCCATGTTCACACCCACTCACCATGTTATCTCGCCAAGCCTTGTCTCCATGTTTACCACCACTCACCATGTTATCTCGCCAAGCCTTGTCTCCATGTTCTCCCACTCACCACTCACCATGTTATCTCGCCAAGCCTTGTCTCCCATGTTCTACCCACTACCATCACCATGTTATCTCGCCAGCCTTGTCTCCATGTTCTACATACCACTCACCATGTTATCTCGCCAAGCCTTGTCTCCCATGTTTTACCCACTCACCATGTTATCTCGCCAAGCCTTGTCTCCATGTTCTACCACTCACCCTCACCATGTTATCTCGCCAAGCCTTGTCTCCATGTTCTAACTCACCACTCACCATGTTATCTCGCCAAGCCTTGTCTCCATGTTCTACCCACTCACCACTCACCATGTATCTCCCAAGCCTTGTCTCCCATGTTCTACCAACTCACCATGTTATCTCGCCAAGCCTTGTCTCCTATGTTCTACCCACTCCCACTCACCATGTTATCTCGCCAAGCCTTGTCTCCATGTTCTACCCACTCACCACTCACCATGTTATTTCGCCAAGCCTTGTCTCCTATGTTCTACCCACTCACCACTCACCATGTTATCTCGCCAAGCCTTGTCTCCATGTTCTACCCACTCACCCTCACCATGTATCTCGCCAGCCTTGTCTCCCATGTTCTACCCACTCACACCCCATGGTATCTTGCCAAGTCTTGTCTCCCATGTTATACCAACTCACCATGTTATCTCGCCAAGCCTTGTCTCCATGTTCTACCCACTCACCACTCACATGTATCTCGCCAAGCCTTGTCTCCATGTTCTACCCATCACCACTCACCATGTTATCTCGCCAAGCCTTGTCTCCATGTTCTACCCACTCACCACTCACCATGGTACTCCCAAGCTTGTCTCCCATGTTATACCACTCACCATGTTATCTCGCCAAGCCTTGTCTATGTTCTACCCACTCACCACTCACCATGTTATCTCGCCAAGCCTTGTCTCCTATGTTCTACCCACTCACCACTCACCATGTTATCTCGCCAAGCCCTGTTCCTTTTACCCTCCACTCAATGTTATCTCGCCAAGCCTTGTCTCCATGTTCTACCCACCATCTCACCATGTTATCTCGCCAAGCCTTGTCTCCTATGTTCTACCACTCACCATGTTATCTCGCCAAGCCTTGTCTCCCATGTTCTAATCCGCTCACCATGTTATCTCGCCAAGCCTTGTCTCCCATGTTCTACCCACTACCACCATGTTTCTCGCCAAGCCTTGTCTCCTATGTTCTACCCACTCACACCCATGTTATCTCGCCAAGCCTTGTCTCCCATGTTCTACCCACTCACCATGTTATCTCGCCAAGCCTTGTCTCCCATGTTCTACCATTCACCATGGTATCTCGCCAATCTTGTCTCCCATGTTCTACCACTCACCACTCACCATGTTATCTTGCCAAGCCTTGTCTCCCATGTTCTACCAACTCACCATGTTATCTCGCCAAGCCTTGTCTCCCATGTTCTACCCACTCACCACGCACCATGTTATCTCACCAAGCCTTGTCTCCCATGTTCTACCAACTCACCATGTTATCTCGCCAAGCCTTGTCTCCCATGTTCTACCCGCTCACTGGAGTAACTCGCTGAGCTTCGTTTTCTCCCTCCTACCCGCTCGCTGTATCCACCTTGCCTCATCCTAATAGACTACACTTGTCAGAAGAAACAAGGTTGTTGGGTGTAATGAGCTTTCCTAACCTAACAGACCCCAAGGGTGATTTTAATGCCCGCTAGACTGTTTTAGACTACTTATCCATAGATCAAATTTGTACATGAGCAATGATACAAGAACTTAAGGGGTACATAGGGCTGCCCTTATGGGTGTGCGAACGGTGCGGTCACACAGAGGCCCACACTTGCTTATGGTAAGGAGGGAAAAAACTTTAGGAATTAGGAAGGTTGAATATAGAGAAATTTAATCCGCATTTGCGTGCAGAGAGAGTGGAAAAACATTTAGGAAAATTCCCTCTCAGTTCACCTGAGCAAGATTCAAACCTCAATCTACCCATCTTCGGCAGTCTAGCTCAACATGAAATTAGCGCGTTAACTTACTACGCCATCGAGGCGGGTCTTAGCACAGTTGTCCTTTGTATCTTTATACAAATAAATTTCATTGGAGAAGAAAATCTATCAAATGTTTAGGAAAAATCAACTCTTATATGAGTAAAAACATGGCTTCTAAATTGACTCATTAAATGTACTTACCTTTAAAGCCATTTCCCAATACCTTATATGGTAGATATGGTAGATATGGTAGATAATTTATATATAGCCTATGTGTAAAATACTGTTATAACATTAATTAAAAACATATGTTTTAATTTATTTTTTTACCCACTTCACTGGCTGCATGGTCTAAGGCATCTTTCTCGCAATAGACTGGCTGTTGATGACGGGGAGATCAGCGTTCGATCCCCGTCGGGTACACTGAGGGTGGTTTTATTCTAAATAGTTTTCCATTCTCTCTCCACATGAATACAGGCTTCCTTCATATAAATTCAACCATACTTATTCATAAATCATTAGTGTAATTAGTACATAAACGTATAATCTGAATGGTTAGTAAGACGCGGTACTAAAAAACTTTTTCTAGAAGGAGGGGGGTGTCAAATAACTCGGGGTCCCACAAACTAAGTTTTCCCAGGGCCCCGCGTCTGCTAACGTCAAGTCTGGGGGTACATTACTATACATCTCTATATTACGGCATGGTATACTGTGCATTGTCTATCTTCGGCAAAAAGGAATGACATGTAGCTTTTAAATACTCTTGAGACTTACAAAAGAATCAACAAACTTGTAGTCATGGCAGAAGTCAAATTTTTACAGGCCAATGTAGGTGGTATTTGATTAAAACACTATTTTAGTTCATCATATCAACTTTGACTCAAAACTCTTGTTCAAGAATTAATTGTGGAATTTCAAATTTGAAAACACCTGGAACATTTTAATTTCATAAAAAATCCTTAAATACCTTCTTGGTGAAAATCCCAAAGCTGTAAGGAGAACAGAAAATGCATACAATTTAGAGTTTAAAAATATTACAAGATACAGCGAGCGTGGTGTTGCGAAAAGTTTCTAAATAATACTTGGAAGACGGTTTAGGAAAGGTGGATAGAAACATACAAAAGGGACAAACACAATGGCCTTTACAATGAAAAGGAAAACACAGTTCATACTTTACACCACAGCCATTGGACAAAGTGGTAATGGCCGCTTCCCAGAGAAAATCGATCGATACCGCCCAATCCCCCAACCTAGGTTTCATTCTATCGGAATTAATCAGGGAGGAGTTTGAAACGAACAACACAACTTCCCAAAAGAGGAAACCAAAAAAACACAAAAGAGGAAAAATGGAAAAAAAAAATTGGGTTGGGCAGTGGCGATTGATTTTCTTTGAGAGGCAACCATTACCTCTTTGTCCAATGGCAGTGGTGTAAAGTGTGAACTGTGTTCTTCTTTAAACTTTGGGGTCCATATTGTGTCTGTCCCTTTTGTATGTTTCTATCCACCTTTCCTAAACCTTCTTCCAAATATAATGCAATTGCCTCATAAAGCGAAAAGAAGTTTTCCCTATAGAGATACAGATGAAGAGTTTCTAAGTAGTTATTGCTACAAGTTGTATATAAACACACACAATCGTTTCTAAACTCGAATAAATTCACTGTTGTGCAAACAACTTATCAAATTTCATCACCCAAGAATGCAAGTATTCTATCTCCAAAAGTGTTAAATTTGAGATATTTGGTGTTTACGTCTATTTAGAATACACATAGTTCACCTATGGTGAAATTGAGGCTACTATATAATTATGTAAGAGGATACAATCTCGAGTTGTCATCTAGTAACATTGATTTTGTACACATGGTCAAACTTCAATGCACTTTTACACAAAAGTGGAAAATTGGACAATGAGCACTTGCATTCTCAGGTGACGATTTATCAGCTTGTACCGTTCGCTATAGCATTTAATAAAGTCTATCTTATTTCACTTCACATGGCAGTAATTGGCAAACAATGCACTAATGCATATATGTTGTACAGTGAAGAGACTCTTAGAAAATACAAGCATATTTTTTGTGGTTATTACTGAAAGGATTAAAGGATTGATAATAATTATCAAAATTGACAGCTGCGAATCATGACTTTTATAGTTGTCAGATAAGAAAGATTCTATGAAAGTTGGACTGTATTTTAATACTGTTGTTTATAATGTGATAAAATAAAGGAAATTTGTCAGGTGACTGTAAATATTTAGTGATTTTATTCAAACTTGCACGTATCATCCAGCATGCATTGCGTAAGATAAACAAACAATTTCTTAGGATGAAACCTAGGAGTTTATAAAATACTGTACATATTTGGAAGACACACTAGCCCCCACCAGCTTAACTTGACAATACAGTTTGTGTTTTGTTGCTGGAAAGGAAGTTAGAGTTAAAACAATTTTAATTGGTTTTATATTGAACTAGTCTGAAAGAAAATTTCAGAACACAATTTATTGAAACAGATAAACTTAAAGCATCTTTGAATGAAAGTTGAAGTATCTTTGGTAAATATATGATATTTACATGTTACAAAAACATATTTTCTTAATTTCAATGTATTTATAGTTTAGGCAGGCTTGTCGTTTAAATATATTTTCATTCCCATCCAACACAAATGTTATTTATGAGTTACAATAATGAGTAAATATAAGGATGCTAAATTAGTATGAATGTACCAAAATTGTCTGGAGCGAGTATAAAATCCTGCTTTAAAGTGTTCCACTAATACAGGAGTTTTCAATTATGTATATGTTCACTATGCTCAGCACGGGTCTCGCTCTTCCAGCGTTTTTCCGCATTCTGCGCACAGGGAACCACTTTGCCGCCCTTTTATGTCTGTAATTCAGTCTGATTATTCTAGCTATAATTTATTGAATGATTATTCACTAGTTTCCAATAGCTTGTTTTTAATCATTTTGATTTGACTTCTTTGTATAATTCTTTAGGCCTAGCGCTATTGCGCACTTCATATACGATAGTGTAAACATGCTACCAGGATTTTACATGCATTTGAAAGTTAAAAAGCTAATATTCCGCTTTAGAGCGGGAACCTGGAACCTAACTTGCCATATGAGTGGGGCCCTACTGTATACATGCATGGCCGCCTTGATCATAATTTTGTGCCGGGCGAGTTTTCATATTTGTTCCTCATCCTCATTACATAATTTTGATTCAAACATTTTATTACCATGTTGAAAGGAAATTATTTCATGACAATAATTCACGGATGTCCATTTTATGTAGGTCTACTAAACATCAACAAGGTGACAGTAATCGATTTTTTGTGTAAATAACATTAAATAATATAATACCCTTGATGTATCAAGTTTTAATATTACATAAATTTAGTTTATAATGATTGTTCAAGACAATGACAACAAGATTATTGTATACATCTTAATATATTATATAATTATAACACAATTAAGCTAATGAAAACTGAAACACTTATCAAAACACACAGTTTGTGCGCGTTACAAGGGTTCTAACTTCTAAAGTTGGCAAGCAACTGTACAAACTGTGCAAAGAATAACACAACTGACTTATATTAATTTAAATTAATTAAATTGTGTTCTCCCCCATTCAGACATTCCCATGAATACATTTATTTGCAACTTTTGTGATGATATTCATTTAACTTAAAGGTTGAAGGAAATTAGTAGTACACTATGAAACTTGTCAGAACAATTTAATTACTTTGTAATAGAGTTGTTTTAGTTTATTTATGATAGAATCGATGGTTGATCATGGTTCCTCCGGGTGGCCGGTGTTTCCCTTGCCCTCTGGAACAGCCCTAGAAAATATTAACTAAACAATCATTAAATCTAAAATTATTTTACACAATAAACTCACATATATTGCCATAGTAAAACCTTTCTCTATCAAAACTTATTATACGAAGCATAGATCTAATTTTGTTATTTGATATAAATATAAGAAAAGTTAATAACAGTACATATAAATCTCAACATCAACTGCTAATAATTCAAATATTTTATGACACTTTGAATCCCCAATATGTTCAAACTAACACAACATTCCAATATGATATGAATGCATACAGTTTGAATCATAATAAGTGTCATACACTTTCACTTTTGGAAACAGAATTTTGAATAAATAAAGGGAGCACTGTAACCCCACTGAGCCCTCTAAAACCCCTCCCAAGTGTACTCAGAGATTGACATCTAGACTCTCTCCTCTCTGCAGGTTATGAACGAGGACACATACTCCACTCCTCCAGAAGATGGTGTTACATATATGGGCTGTTCTTGGATGGGGCCCGCTGGAACCCACAGGAGTGTGTTCTTGATGAATCTCTGCCTAAAGTTCTATTTACATCTGTTCCTATTGTAAGTATGTCCTTATGAAATATATATTGCAAAAATACACTATTTTATTGAATTTACAGCAAAATGCATCACACTTGAGCGTTTCTAAGAGAAAAATGCTACACAAATAAATCTACCAATAGTGAACCTCGTTTGTTTTGTACATTCACAGTTAGTTTCTTTAACAAGTCCTGGGTGTTGTGGTTAATGATGATGTTATAAGTTAAGAAAGAGCTTCCTATATTTTAAATAAAACATCTACTATTGCTTTGTATTTTTTAAAAACACGAAAAAAAACAAAATTTGCTTGAATTTTGCATTAAATAATTGATGATTTTGTCGCCGCGTCTCACTACTTGTTCTGGTTATATGTGTATGAACCAATTACATTATTATGTTAGGGACCAGGTGCGTTTAATTTAGATCAAGTGTACCCACATTTATGTGTGGGGAGAGTGTAAATCCACCCTCAGTACACATGACTGGGATTCAAATCCTGATCTCCCGGTCATCAGCAGTCCAGTCTTGCAAGAGTAACACATTAGACCATTTGACCACCTAAGCACGTATTAAATAATTAAAAGTGCACCAATACTGATATCAAAACACATTATTGATGAAAAAATATGCTACCATTATTATTTCAGATTAATTACTGATTTAAAAAAATGATGGTATGGCTATATAGTTAATAGGCAGAGAGACCAAAATATTGACTACTTGGCATTTTATATGCGAATAATGGTCAATTAGGTCGAAATTGATGAAAATCAACAATAGCAGAAATATACATATGTCTACTAAATATAAGATGACATCATTCTTGGCCCATTTTTGGTCTGTAATTGACATAAAAGAGAGTGTAGGCTTGCGACTATCCAGCCCTTCATACTATCTGGCCGGGGCTACAATGTAATTATATTACTGTATTATACTACAGTAATTTGTATCCACAAATCGAGTGTATAAAACTGTTGATTTTAATATTGTACAGTACTTTTAAATTGTAAGTGCTGATGTTTGTAATCTCCGTCATATTTTTTATATAAATTTCAAGTTTTTGTAAATACTAAAGATGTTTTATTTAATTTTCCTTTTATATTTAGGTAAAATTCACATTTAAATCTTTGTTTGAAAAGTATGTAGACTTGATAGACACAAATTTAAATATGCTATGAAACGCTTCTAATATACAGTCATCACATATTGTGGGTTTATAGAGCCCAGAAAATGATTCACCCTCAAGATCAGGACTTTTTGCTAAATGGACATAAAGCTGGATAGTCGCGAGCCTACTGTATTCTTATAACCAATCAAAGTTTTCATTCTTAAAAATATATATTTGTCCCAACCAAATTCCATTGTTAAAGAATTAAAATATTTGTTTGATTCGAATTTTATGACAATCATATTGTGGCCAAAGGCAAATCTCTTAAATTTAAGAATTTTTGTATTATATTTGGAAGAAGGTACAGGAAAGGTGTATGGAAACAAGTAAAAGGGAACCAAAAACAATACGGCTTTTTCAATGAAATGGTTACAATGGCAGCAATGTAAAGTGTGAACTGTGTTCTTTTCATTGTAAAAGCCATATTGTGTTCGTCCCTTTTATATATTTCTATCCACCTCTCCTGTACCTTCTTCCATATATAATACAACTACCTAATAAAGCGATAAGGTGTTTTCCTTATAGTGATATATTAAAATTAAGAATAAAAAATTAGTCATAATTTTCCCATCTGCTTAAGTTTGAGTTGATTTTTTTATCATTTTTAACCAAAAAATGTAATTTATTTACCAAAATCACTTATTTTGCGAAATACAATCATTTTATTTAACAAAGTTAATTATAAAAACTAGTTGGAATAACATTTACAATTAAACTTTAATGGAAAATTTGTTATTTTGTGATAAAAACTATCAAATGATATCTAAATGTCACAACACACAATATTAAGATATTTTATTAACCCTTTTAGTGCCACGAGCCGATTTAATCAGATCCCCCTATTACTGTTAAAAGTGTCAGAGCCAATGAGCCTAGCTCTCCAGATTCGAACTAGTTCCCACTTTATCTGATAGATAGTGTAGTAGTGTCATACATCACTGGAAAGAGAACCTTTCCCTCTATTATTTTAAATAAGGCTGGCAACAAAAATCAACTGTAAATAGTTGTTATTGAAATTGAGAGTTTATGTACGAACTGCATGAAAAAACATAAGTCTGGCTCAAATTCATACTGATGTAAATAGTTTTGTAAACAGTTTTCAAATGTATGGGTTAAATTGGTCTGAGTTTAGAAAAATATAGGCCTACTATTTAGATTTTAATGTTATGTCTTGTGAATTTAAAGATTTCTTTACCAATGTAAGTAAATAGGTGTAATGACTTTATAAATTTATATAATATTTTTTTAAATATGAAATGATTCATAATGAAAGTTTTTTTTTTGAAAATTGCATTCATTATGTATAAGCCTAAATATGTATTCATGAGGTAAGCAATATAATACATCTTGTTGTGAGGTAAGCAATTAAGGCCCAAAAATATCTAATGTACGATATCAAATAAAAATTGCTCTGATTCCTATTTATGATATGTATTCAAAACTTTATTTTCTTATATAAAACTAAATGCACTACAACAAAATGATATTGAAATGTATATAGAATTCTCTTTAAATATGTTAATTAGCGTTAGTTTTGGAAAAAAAAAAATAAAAAAAAAATAATTTTAATTAAATTTTCTTAATTGATTATTATTAAATAGCAGTATATACAGATTACAATGATAGAAAAATCAAAATAATCGCTTTATAAATAAAGTTTTGGTGAATTTTTTTACAAACCCTTACAAAAATGTGGAAATAGCCATGGTATTCTTCGCATATAAAACCTAACAGGCCTTTGGAACTCTTTGCACACGAATTCTAGAATAGACATGGCATCATAAGGGTTAATATCACAATACATATTACTAAGATATTATCTTAACCTTAACCAAGTGGGCTTCATAGTGGTATATGAGCCGCAGGTGGAGGTAGTAGGGTTGAATGATAGAATAGTAAAGATGACAATAAACAACAGAGGAAAAAAGAAAAGGACAAGTTTGAGGAAAACGTAAAAAGGCATATGGGGAATAAGTATCAAGTAGTAATTGGTGATCTTAATGCAAAGTAGGAAAAAGAGAGAAGGGTTTGAGGAGGTGTTGGGGAAGTAACATGGGTAGAGAAAAACGAGGATGGTAGAAATTTGTTGGAGCTATGTGCAAGAAATAATCTGAAAGTGGCAAACAGCTGGTGTAAGAAGGAAAGAGAAAGGCACACGATCACTAGATACAGTTTGGATGGGGAGAAAAAGTCGGTGATAGGCAACTTTATCATGGATGAAGATATCAAGGTAATACCTTGATAGTGACCACAAGTTGTTCGTGGCAGACATAAAGGATGGGAATTTATGAGAAAGGTATTAAGACAAGAAAGAAGAATAAGGGTGTGGAGGCTAAAAATTGAAAATGAAGATGAGCTGTACCTAGAAAGGCAAACAGCTTAATACACAAGAATGAGTTGAAAAGTGTAGAGGTTTAATGGGAAATGTTTAAAAACAGTATGTAGGAGCTGCAGAGAAGGTATGTGGTAGGACAAGTAATAATAGAAAGTGTAAGGAGACATCAGGGTCAAGGAATCAGTAGAAGATAAGACTAAAGCATTCAGAAGGAGTTTAAAGAATAGGAATGAGGAAAAAGAGGAAGAATATAGTGTGAAGAAGAAAAGAGTGAAGCAAGTTGCATGGTAAGCCAGGAAGAATTGGATGCAAAAATGAACAGAAATACTGGAACGAGATTTGGAAGCAAATAATAAGGTTTTATATAGCCAAGTAAGAAACGGAAGGATAGAGAAAAGACAAGTAGTTAGAATGATAGATGAAGAAGGAAGAACCTTGATGACAGGAGAGGAAGAAAAGTAACTATGGATGAGATATTTTGAGAAAATGTTCATCCTGAAATAGGAAAGGGATGAGTGTGAAAGAAAGGAGCAGGAAGAAATAGCAGAAGAGGAGGAAAGAGGTCCCACATGGAAATAGGTGGAGAATGCATTAAAGAGGATGAAACAAGAAAAAGTACCAGGTGTGGTAAAACTGACAGTGGAAATTAAAAGAGAAGCAGCTGAAGCAGGTATGCATTGGTTGTACAGGATGCTGAGAGTGGTTTGGAAGGAAAACAGGGTACCAGAAGACTTGAAAAAGAGAGTTATTATACCGATTTTCAAGAAAGTAGAAAGGAAGATGTTTACAAATTATAAGGGGATAACACTGATGTGCCACTATACAAAAATACATGGAAAATATACTGGAAAATAGAATAAAAAATAAAAAAATAAGGAAGGGGGAGAGAGGAACAACACAGGATTTAGGGAACAGAGGACTTAATCTTTTCAATACGACAGCTGATGGAAAGAAGGTATGAATATGTGAAAGCCTTGATAATAGTATTTATGGATGTGCAAAAGGCATATGATAGGGTGAATAAAAATAAATGTTGGAAAGCGATGGAGGAGGCTGAAGTGGAAAGAGGAGTTGTAATGAGAGTGAAAAGCATGTATGAGGATAACAGGAGTTGTGTTAAGTTGGAAAATTGGAGTATGGAGTGGTTCCATATAAAAAAATTGATTGCAGCAGGGGAATGCCCTTTCACCATTAATATTTGTAATGGTGATAGAAATAGTCATGAACAAAGGGACAGGAAAACTCAGGGAAGAAAGAATGAAAGCCATTATATTTGTTGATGACTTGATGGTATGGAGGGGCAGGAATGGAATGAGGAGGTGAAAAAGTGTGAAATGAGATCTAGTATGGTGAAAAGTGAAGTGAAGTGATGATGATGACAAGGCAGAGAACAAGGCCAAGAAAGGTGATAGAATTGGATGGAGTAGAGTTGAAAGAAGCAAAGTGCATAAAGTATATTGATAGTGTGATTGAGGCAAAAGGGTTCAGAAGAGAAGATATTGTGGGAGGGCAGCAGGGAAAGGTTTTATACAGGTGTGTAAGAGACCTAATATGGTAAAGAGAAGTGCTGTACAGAGCATACTTCACACCCATAGTAACGTATGTAGCGGAAACTTGAACTTTGGATAAAAGAGAAACAATAAAAGTGGAGGACATGGGAATAAAGTTTGAGGAGCATGCTAGCTGTCACCAGAAGAGATAGGATTAGGAATGAAGATGTAAGGTCTAGAATTGGAGTACATGAGATAGTAGAGGAAGCTAGGATGAGACGGTACGGACACATATGAGGATGGAAGGAGAGAGGATTCCAAGAAGATTAATTGATATGAAATAGGCAGCGAAGAAACCACAAGGGAGACCAAGGAATAGATGGGAGGAACAGATAGCACTAAGTGTGCAAGTGAGAGGAGGAGAGTGGAAGAGAGTGCAGGAGGAAGAATGGTGAAAGGACAGAGGTAGATGAAGGCAGTTTATCAAATGGACCTGGCCACAGGCTGGAAATAGTTCATCATGGTGATGTCACAACACACAACATTAAGATATGCTATTAGTTATAAGAGCCAGGCTAAGTTGTAATATCTTGCTCAGTTCAGTGAGAGACAGATTTGGGAGGTTTCCTATATGTTATTTGTTGCTAGATCTGGCTGAAGCCAATGAGGAAGGATGATATTCCTGTCCGCTCCACCTATGTGTGTCCATTGTACAAGACTGCTGAGAGAAGGGGCACCTTGTCCACGACAGGTCACTCCACCAACTTTGTGATTGCCATGTTACTGCCGACCCAGAAACCTCAGGAGCATTGGGTCCTCCGTGGTGTGGCGATGCTCTGCCAACTTTCCATGTAGATCTTTAGCTATTGTGGAAATAAATTAGTGTACTTTAGTAACACCTTCTTATATTCAAGTAACCTTTGTTAATAAAGTTTTCTTTGGGTGATCTATTTTTCTTATGTTCAATCTGATTTGTTTTTTGATCAAGATTTTCAACACATATTTCTAATTGTAAAAGAAAAATATTCATGTTAAATTTAACTGATAAATTAACTTTATTTTGGCTAAGACTTTTTTTTTTAATTTGCTCCAAAGTAAAGTAGTTTTTCTGCCACGAGCAATGATTTGTATGAGCCCTTCATTATACTGAAGTCTCTTGACACATATAAATAAAACTTTAACTTGAATGAAAGTAGTTAGTGATAAGATAGCATAAATATACCATAAAAAGATTATCCTATCTAATGGTACTTTTTAAAAAGAATTGCGTGGTTTGAATAAGGTAAGGGAAGAGCGAACTAAATATATTAAGGGGACAAACAGATTATGACTCGCAATAAAAATAGGAACTCACTTTACATTTATCGCTGCTTTCACAATAAAGAAAGGCAAAGAAGATTGGCTGTCACTACCTAACTCCTCAAGATAGATTTACAGAACTATTTGGTAAGGAATGTAAAACATCCAACTTTTTACCTTAAAGATTTATATACAATTAACTCCCGATTATCCGTGGCAATTGAGGGGACGAGTGCCACGGATAACCCAAAACCGCGGATAATCTGAATATTTAGTATAATAAGAGATCATAGCACATTAAATTCATACACGTACTCAACCTATCCTGACAGTGTTTATGAATACACCATTATATTTCACTACTAAGATAATAAAAATACACTTTTACTCAATGTCCACTATACTCAAAATGAACACATCACTTAAAAGAAGTATTCAATAGTCTTAAGCTTCATTGCAGCTGCTTCCTCTTTCCTTGTCCTACTATTTATGTTCCGTAATATCAGTTTGTCAGATAGGAGTGTTGCATAAACCCTTTGTCTCTCTCGCCATTATCTCTTCTCTAGAGATTTACTGAGTACAACATTCGGTAGCCGTATTTTCTCCATCAACGCGGTGTTTTTCAAAAACGTAACCCCTGCTGTTGGTGATGCTGCAGTTGAGCCACAATATGAATAATCTGCCCGCGGATATTCGGGAGTTTAGTATATATTTATTGATATTAAGGTTCAATAAAGTAGTTCTTTTGTGACGCTAGTACCAGTGTTGAATGCATCTTCACACAATACAAAGTGTATGCATACCTCGGCATATAATATTTTGGCAAGAAGTAACTTTAAAAAATTACAAACTTTTTTTTGTGATAATATTTAACTTTATTATTAGTAGTATTTTATAGGTATTGATTGATGTTATCTAACAAAAGGGATATCTATGATGTACAAATCACAAGGCATAAATAAACCAAATGAAAATTGTCTTACTTACCAGTAATTTGGCATCCATCTAAAAAGTTTCTCTTTATCTGAATATGATAGTACAGTCCATCGAGGTTGTAAGGTAGCAACTTGCAGGCTCAGCCCGCGTGGTATGCTGTACCTCCTCACATGACTGCAAAACAGTTCATAGCTAACCTGAGGCCGGAGTTAGAGAAGGTCTTAGGTCCATAAACTATTCCTTGACTGTTGGGAAGGAGGAGTGGGGGAGGATTTACTTATTTTTTGCAATGCTCAAATGGTTTGATTTACTAAATTAATTTTACTTATTTGTTCTGTTCCTGATACAATCAATTATTCATTATATACGTAGTTTATTTATTATGTTTGCTCTCATTAACATAGCTCTTTTTTATCTGTTAGATATTTAACCACAACACACGTTATTTTGGCAGTGCTACCCTCATTTATTGGTTTTACATGGTAACATAAAGCAAGTATCCCCCTTTTCTAAATCTTAATTACTTTGAATAACTAATTATGAATTTATTAATTATAATTATTATATTCCACATATGTAACACAAATAACAAATAAACTCTAAAAGATTGTCTGTTTAAAGGAAGATGAGTTCAGAAAAACTTTTAAATTTTATAAGTCAAGGGTCCCAATTCTGATTTAAAATAGTTTATATTATTTCAGGGTAGACAAAAAAAAAAGATATTTGATAAAATCTTATTCATAGGACATATTTTAATTTTAAAAGTGAATTTTATTTGTTTCTTCAAAGTAATTATAACTTTCTATAACTTTGTGGGACCACAGTTTGATTTAATGTTACCATAGGGGCCACAATGTAACTATTAATATACAGTTTTTGATAGTTAATAATTTTATTGGGAAAAATTGTAGTTTACGAATTGAGTTCTTCAACCTTGGCTTTGCATATGCATCGTTTCACCTGGTATGTTTGGATTATCCATTAGCTGCTATGGAAACTCAGCCCTACATTCTACACCATTTCTTGAGCTAAATTGAGTTAATTCTGTAGACCTTATTAGCTGACTACCATTATTGGGCATTTTTTACCTTTGAGTATCCAAACCGATAAAACATTATAGTATGTGTATGAATGGATGCTACATAAGTGGTTGACTGCATTGAGTATACCTCTAACCATTTACTGTGAGCATCAATTACACGTAAGTAGCTCATCCTGTATATAAGTCTAAGAAAGTCGATGTGAACTATATTCCACGGTGCTGCCGTTCACTTCCATAGAACCGGACAGCTTTTCTGATGTGATTGTGCACCACCCCACATGTGTGGCATCCCAATAGTCTTGACCAATCCTAGGTGTCCCACATGTAGCTCCCTCAGGATTATGTCTCGAAGAAAAGACGGTGAGACCAAACTCCTTCCGTGAAAAACATACCCACCTTTGGCATTTAGTTAATCTTATTTAAACTGGGATAGTGGGTGGTCCCTTAACTACTGCTGGCCAACCATTAGCAATGCACTTGACTACCCTGCTCAGCACTGGATCCATTCAGCTCTATAAATCTACTAGTGTTCTCTCCAGGTTACTGAGTCCCTCCTAGATACTCTTAGAATAATGTAGAGGAACACTTTCATGTTCTGTCCTCAATGGCTGGACTGGCTGGACACAAACTGTATCTGGTAGTCAAGATTTGATTGGAAATACGCATAGTTTTGTAGGAGATATGCTGAAAGAATTGGTGGTTCCTTCCTTTGGTCCAAAAATTGTGAACAGCACCTTCTTAACAATACTGAAATTTTTATTTTCATATACATACAGAACTTCCTATATGACTAGACATAAAGAAAATACCATAGACGTAGAGTATTGAATTTGCACAAACTTAAAACATAAAGATGTGACAAAAACACAGGACCTACTTAATCCACTGCATACAGTTTTATGTACGATAATTTTTATTTTATATATATCCTAGTTTTGTTAGGAAGAACAGTATCTGGTAGTTACTAAAGTTACCAAAATTTTTTTAATATCTTCATACATCGAGTCATGTGATAAGCAGCTGTTGCTTTTATTAGAATATATCATCAATAATAAAATAACAATAATATAGTACATATACACACACAACATCAATATTGGCCGCAAATAAATATGTTTGAATTTTCTAAACTATTCTTCCAATCAAAATCAGACTAAATTATACCTGGGACAACATGGGCTGTTTCTGTGTGTATATCTCCACTTTCACTAACAAAGAAAGGGGAACTGCTAGTGTTGCAGCCCTAACATATGGACTGGTGTTGGCAGTCACGTGTGTATGTCTGTAACAATCAGTGAAATGTTATATGAAGTGTAATATAAAGAAATGTTATACACCTTATCTATGATTTTATGTGGCCCGGGCCGTTTTGATGAACCAACATACAATGTGACTCAATTAGTTTTTTTGTAGCATTGTAGTAATACAACTTGAGGTTACAACATTTATGGGTATTTATAATGGGTCATTATTTGATGAAAAATAAAAAAGTGAGGTAGATGTACAACATTTTACCCGTAACCTACCAAAGTTTGATTGCTGAAAATGGTTAAATCCTCACACCAAATATATGCAATGTTTGTCAGTACACAAGTATGCTTTCTCTCATGAAAAGGAACAAACAGCCAAGCAATCACATTTGTTATTTATTTTTAACTCCCACACTTGACACAAATATGATTTTTAAATTTTTACTAAAAATATCTAGGATTTAATGATAAGAATTTTATATTCGAGATTTTCCCATTTAAGGTGGTGACAATAATAAACTTTGTGAAATGTGGCTTCATTGTTATGTTCGATGTGGTCTTTATGTTAAGACGAGTTGTACACGCCTACCTTAGACCATGTGACTACCAAACCGGGCCTAGAGAATAGTCTAATCAATCCAATCTATGTCATGAGCACAAAGGCATTAGATGACAAATATTCAGTAGTTGTTGAGGTCAACATGTGATGAAAATTAAACTATGTTTGTATTGAAGCAAAACCTTATTTATTTTTCTCAAGTAGTACTTGAACTCAATATTTTCTCATATATCCCCAATGCTCCAAGGACTCCCAGGTACCATTATGACTAGTTGTTTCACAGTCTTTAAACACAATCTAGGGGCTATTAACAACTATGACCTCATTTATAGCAAACCCTAAATCATTGGCTCCACTGTGATTCGAACCAACAAAATCAGAGCTGGGAAAGATGTACTTTGGACAGTGTTTGTTCCAACTCCTACAAGTGCTTAGTCACCAGTTTCCAAGTGTGTCACATTTGTGGAGAATAGTATGCATGGAATAAAATAATTATTAGAAAATTTGTAAATTTAATATGATTTTAAAAAGTCATAGTCACAATAAAAGTAAAAATAATGTATATAGACCCATAATGAATAACTGCTATTAATAGAAATATTATGTATTTTAATAAAAATACTTGGTTATTTTACTTACAGTCTGGCATTAGGAACAGGAAAATTAAACTTAACTGAACAAATATATGCCACCTCTCCCTATCTTTATCTAGTTCTATCCAGTCCACCTCATTATACCCTATCACTATCTTGAGCTAGTTCTATCAAGTCATACTCATTATACCTTATCCCTATCTTGATCTAGTTCTATCCAGTCCACCTCATTACACCATATTCTTATCTATATCTAGTTTTATCCATTCCAACTCATTAAACCATATCCCTATCTCGAGCAAGTTCTATCCAGTCCACATCATTACACCCTATCCCTATCTTTGTAGCATCGGATGTTTTATGATAGACACGAAACAAACATAAATAGTCAAGACTGACCCCGTTTGCTTGTTGACTGGGGCTGCGTGGAAGAACGACACAAAACCACCTAACGCACCTTCACTGAACCGGGAAAATTGAATACTGACTGTGAAGACTGAAAGGCAAGTTCAAGCCAACGCCTTGGGTTGAGTGGACTTGCGCAGTAAAGAGATCCCCTCCGAGAAGATTCCCGAACTCCCACGGCCTCTCTCGAAGCGAATCAACTTGCGCTTTCTTGTGTTCCTTTTTTATTCTCGAATGTTATTCCCCCTTTTTTCCCCTCTTCCCCTCTTCTGTGCTTTAGGGTATATATTCTGGTGCCTGTGGCTACGAACTTTACAATTGGGCCTGAGTCATATCAGGGATAGGATAAGCTCCGACTTTCAGCTACGTAAAATGTAAGAACTAAATCCATTTTCGGCAAATTAGACCTCTTTTTTTTTAAATGTAAATCTTTTCAAAATTCAATTTTGGCTTGAATTTCAAATAACTTTAAAATTAATCTGACAGTTAGGAACATAGTTTTATTTTTTTTTTAGAGATCACTTCATTGCAAGGTCAGGGCGACTTATCGCCAGTAGAGTCACAAATAATCGATTGTATCGATTATGTACTGTATTGTTTAAATTAATGTTCACGGGAACTGTTTTATATTTGAAATTAGTTTATCTTGTTGCCATTTGCTACGTCCCGTTTTAATGGGCGAATATTTAGTATTTGAATTTAACATATCTTATTGTCATACGCTATGTGCCATTTCTTATGGACAAATATTTAGTATTTGAATTTAACATATCTTATTGTCATACGCTATGTGCCATTTCTTATGGACGAATATTTTATATTTGAAATTAGTTTATCTTGTTGCCATTTGCTATGTCCCATTTTAATGGGCAAACACTTAATATTTGAATTTAACTTATTTTGTTGTCATATGCTATGTGCCATTCCTAATGTACGTATATATTATATTTGAAATTATATTGGTTTGTTGTCATTGACTAGGTGCCATTTTTAAAGGATTAATATTTAATGATGGAATTAGAATTATCATGTTGTTATTTACTATGCACCATTTCTTATGGGCGACATCTTAAGTTAACATTTAAGTAATCTGATGAATATTTAACCTCAGACTCTTTAGCTTTGACTTCAATTCATAGTTGTTTATGAATTTAATCTATTTTCTTTATACATTGCAACAACAACAACAATGGATATATTTAATGGAACTGTTAAACATCTAATTGAGCTATAGCTAATAAATATCAACTAACTTTGACTTATACTAATTCTTATTATATATATATCCCATCATACCCAAGGTACTATGTAAAATATATATCTATTGTTTATTGTGAATGGTAGGCAGGTTGCAGTCTCTAACTATTCCTGAGGTAGACGATCCCTTTCAATAGCTCAGCAACAGGTGTGAGAGTTGCGAGCTTCAGTATTTGAATGTTTTGAGTATAACATTCAAAGTCTTGAACTCCATAGCACTCACTTCTATTGTTGTTCCCCCCTTTTTGTATTTTTTTGTATTATTTGGGCATTCTCCCCTTGAGGATGCTACATCTTGAGCAAGTTCTATCCAGTCCACCTCATTATACCTTATCCCTATCTTGAGCAAGTTCTATCTAGTCCACCTCATTACACCCTATCCCTATCTTGAGCTAGTTCTATCCAGTCCACTTCATTACACCCTATCCCTATCTTTAGCTAGTTCTATCCAGTCCACCTCATACACCATAGCGTAACTACCCGCTTCGATGGCCGTGTGGTCTAAGGCATCACGTTCGTAATAGACTAGACTGTCGATGACAAGGTTATCAGGGTTCAAATTTTGGTCGGATGTAACGAGGGTGGGTTTTCCTAAGTGTTTTTCCACTCTTCCTCCATACAAATACGAGTGCACTTTCCCTAAATTCAACCTTTTCCATCCTTAGCTCATTAGTATATATATGATTATCCTGAAAAGGTTGTAATACATGATAATAAAGAAATAAAACTAAGCAAATACTACTCCACAGAGTTTCTAGAAAGTCATCCAGTTTTCAAACATTTGATGACCAAGGGTCATTTTATAGGGTTTATAGAGGCATCTCATTCATTTTTAATATCCAGGTGAATACCACCATAAATATAATATTGTAACCAAACGGCCTAAATTGGAAGGCGTGTTTGTATAATATTGTGTGTCCTGGATTGTGAATGACAAAACGAGTGTTGCAGGTTGTTGTGATTAGCCTGTAAACAAATAGAATAGTGGAGCGGACCACATAAACATTGTCAGCATTCCTTAGTCAGAAACCAGACCAGAGTCCAGGATAAAAAGTAGTGTATCCAACCATCGCTCTAGCCCAGGGTCCTGGGGTTCGAAAACCGTGTAGGGATTACATAGGAGTCAAACAGGCCCTTGGTTAGTCATAGCAACACCTCGTTTTGTCACAAACTTCCGAATATTCTTCATGTTCTTTCATCCATGTATTATTATCAACATCACATTTGTACTAGAGATAGAAGCACTAATAAAAACCTTAAAAATCAAGTCTTTGTCAATCATGAACCCACACAGTCATCTCCCCTATCCTTAGCCATAGACATTATGACAGATTTTAGGCCCACGATATAGTTTTAGATATATATATAGTGACAATATTAAGGAATCTAATTTTCAAATGTTTCCTGTCGAGAAACGTCGTGCAATGACTGGTACATGTTGGAGGTATGAGGACGATGTACCCAAAACTCGGGGGAGAGGAGGTCCAAACCATCAGCGGTGCATCATCAGTTGTAGAGAGGAGCTGTGGAAAACTAAGTTAGGAATTCTTAGACACAATTACTATGTATTTAGTTGAATTTATGAGGATAAAGGTTGACCTATAAACTGCTATTAACCGACTAGCAGGTGAGCTGGATAGAGTTAACGCAGAAAATGCTAGGCTAGAAGCAGCTCAAAAGAATAAGTGTGAAAATGATCTATACCAATGGTTAGTAATTTCGCATTGTTGCCGACTATTCCAGTGTTCCATGGGAGAGCAGAGGCCACAATCTAGGTGTTTTTTAAGAAGATAGGTAAAGCATTGATAATATCTGAATGGACAGATGTAAAGCAGGGCAGTGACTAAACTACGGTTATGAGGAGAGGTGTTGGTGTTAGCAATTTTAGGTCCAAGCTGTATAATAACAGTCAGTTTTGAGGGATTGAAGAGCCTTAATGGATAGGTTCAAGAAGAAACAAACAAGCAGATTGTTTAGGGAACAGCTGACTGAAATTAGGCACTTTAGAGGAGAAAGTGTGGACTGGTTTGCGGACAGGACTGAGAAAATTAACGTCAATACATATGAATTAGGAGGTGATCTAGTCCAGAATGAAGTAATTAAATTCGAAGCTTACCAGAGAGCCTTAGATTCGTTTTTAAATGGTCTTGTAGGAGAAATAGATAAATTTACAATGTTGGCGAAATCTAAGACCTTTAGATAGGCAATGGAGAGGGCAAAATACGTTGTGGAAGCTGATCATAGACCTCAAGAGAGGTAGGAAAGCAGTCGTAGTCATAAATAAAGGGATAGTGTTAGCTTGTATTTTTCAAGGGAAAATATAGCATTTCTTAGAAGATAGTGGGGCACAAATTTCTTTAATGTGACAGAAGAGTGTGGAGTCCACGAAGTAGTTAAAACTGAGATTCGAGATTTCAGGCTTATCAGGTCGCAAAATGCATTGGGGGTTGTGGTGGATTTAGAGGTAGATAAAAACGCCTACAGGGTTATATTTCAGGTGGTGAAATGTCGGACTAACACGAGCTATGGTCAACCCTGTCTGAACTATAAAGGCTGTTGCTGAGAGTCTGTGCCCAGGCACGAGGATAGTCGTAAGGGTTGTGGTGAAAGTGATGAAGCTTAGGGGTAGAAGCTGTGTATACGGCAACTTTATTGTGCGGTCAGCAAGAGGGTGCTCAGCGCATCACCTGTCCCCAGGACCCAGAGATACCCAGGGGTGTAGGGGTTGGAGTACCCAGGAACCACCAAATTGTCAGGCTTCGTTTAATTAAGTGAAAGCGACATCCTAGAAGATGACAGGAAGATAACTTTGTAAAGTAGCTAGGGGAGAGCTAACTGAAGACTTGCAGTTACAGGGAAATCCACAAGAAGCAACGTAAACACTACGAGGGTAGAAAAAACCAGGTGTATTGGAGTCAGAAAAACCGCTAGGGAAGATATCGTTTCGGTGGAAAATAGGAACATCATACCACTACAAAAAAAGAAATTGAACGTAATATTTTCGTTGTTCATTGTTGTTGTTAAATAAGAGTTACTTGTTACTTTCTCGCTATCTTACAGGTAGAGAAAGTATTGTGATCGTAAAAAAAAATCGAACTCGAGATTTTGGTTAATCTAGACGTTTCATGACCCCCCTGAATCCGAAAAAGTTGTTTTTGAATTTCCGTCTGTCTGTACCTCCAACTAGAGCTTAAACTATTTCACAGATTGTGCTAAAACTTGGTATCTAGAGCTTTCATAAGGTTGCCCCGAGGGGTTTTTGAAATTGGATATCTAACCTTAAAATTAAGGGTAGTTTACTGAAGGGCAAAATCAGAAAAAGTCGATTTTCTCACAATCGGCTATAACGATTTTGATTAAATTTCATTTCTAAGCATTTATAAATATTCCAAACAAAATGGCTACCATCAATATTTCGGCAAAATGACTTTAAGGGCTCCGGTCTGATGTGTAAATTCTCATATTTTTTTATCATATCTCCGAAACTATTTGAAAAATGAAATTTCTTATCATTACCAATATAGAGATGTATCTATAATACAACTATTTTAATCGAAGCATATTTTTATAAACCAATAACTTTCAAGCTATATGTGAATATATATATATTCTTTTAACTTTTAGAACACTAACACTTGCAACCAAAAAACCTAACCTAAAATGTTGTTGATGGATGTTGACGTCTCATGACCCCCCACCCCCGAACCCTGCAATGCCGTCTGTCTGTGTGTGTGTATTTAAACTTAAAATTAAGAGTAGTTTAATAAAGGATGAAAAGAGAAAAAATAGATTTTTTCAAATTTGGCTCAAACGATTTTGATTAAAATTCGTATCTAGGCGTTGATTAAGATTATAAATAAACTGACTATTTTCATTTTCCCGTGAAAATGACTTTTAGAGTACTTTACAGAATCTTAAATTTACGTATCTCCGCAACTATTTGAGATACTAAATAACTTAACATTGCAAAATTGTAGTACTATTAAAAATAAAAATACTTTTATATGGAATATATTTTTATAAAACCAACAGTTTCTTAGATATTGGCAAATATATTAATTCAATTTTGTGATCTTTATTTGTAACCAAATCGTCAGAGCTATATTAAAAAAATCAAATTTGAACAAATATCAGTCATTCGTTAGCTAAACACTATTAAATAACTTTTTTTAATAAAAACAAATATATATATATATATATATATATATATATATATATATATATATATATATATATATATATATAATATATATATAATAGCTATGTATAATACAAGCAACTTATCAGATACTCATATTGAACCAATTCGCTAAAGCCATATTTATGAATATTCATACTAGCAAAAAGTCACCAGTAAATTACCCATAGCTGAATTTTCCCTCAAAAAACAAAATTACTGCTTTTTCATTTTCATGTCATCTCCTCAGATATACATTTTAAACAACATCTCTATAACCATTTTTAAAAATAATTCAAATTTTCAAAAATTACTCTTCTGTAAAAGAGCCTCTATTGAATTTTTACCCAAAACCAAGTAAACAGGGATATTTGTGAGTTAATAGTGTTGTGTTACTAGTTGGTGAGCTCTCAGTGTTGTGTTGATATCTGGTGAGTTCTCAGCGTTGTTGATAGCTAGTGAGCTGTGTTGATAACTGGTGAGTTCTCAGCGTTGTGTTGATAGCTGGTGAGCTCTCAGTGTTGTGTTGATAGTTGGTGAGTTCACAGTGTTGTGTGTATAGTTGGTGAGCTCTAAGTGTTGTGTTGATAGCTGGTGTGCTCTCAGTGTTGTTTGATAGTTGGTGAGTTCACAGTGTTGTGTGTATAGTTGGTGAGCTCTAAGTGTTGTGTTGATAGCTGGTGATCTCTTAGTGTTGTGTTGATATCTGGTGAGTTCTTAGCGTTGTTGATAGCTAGTGAGCTGTGTTGATAACTGGTGAGTTTTCAGCGTTGTGTTGATAGCTGGTGAGCTCTAAGTGTTGTGTGTATAGTTGGTGAGCTCTAAGTGTTGTGTTGATAGCTGGTGTGCTCTCAGTGTTGTGTTGATAACTGGTGAGTTCTCAGCGTTGTGTTGATAGCTGGTGAGCTCTAAGTGTTGTGTGTATAGTTGGTGAGCTCTCAGTGTTGTGTTGATAGCTGGTGTGCTCTCAGTGTTGTGTTGATAACTGGTGAGTTCTCAGCGTTGTGTTGATAGCTGGTGAGCTCTAAGTGTTGTGTGTATAGTTGGTGAGCTCTAAGTGTTGTGTTGATAGCTGGTGTGCTCTCAGTGTTGTGTTGATAGTTGGTGAGTTCTCATAGTTGTTTTGATAGCTGGTGAGCTCTAAGTGTTGTGTGTATAGTTGGTGAGCTCTCAGTGTTGTGTTGATAGCTGGTGAGCTCTCAGTGTTGTGTTGTATAGTGGTGAGTCTAAGTGTTGTGTGTATAGTTGGTGAGCTCTAAGTGTTGTGTTGATAGTTGGTGAGCTCTAAGTGTTGTGTGTATAGCTGGTGTGCTCTCAGTGTTGTGTTGATAGTTGGTGAGTTCTCAGCGTTGTGTTGATATCTGGTGAGCTCTCAGTGTTGTGTTGATAGCTGGTGAGCTCTCAGTGCTGTGTTGATAGCTGGTGAGTTCACAGTGTTGTGTGTATAGTTGGTGAGCTCTAAGTGTTGTGTTGATAGTTGGTGAGCTCTAAGTGTTGTGTTGATAGCTGGTGTGCTCTCAGTGTTGTGTTGATAGTTGGTGAGTTCTCAGAGTTGTGTTGATAGCTGGTGAGTTCTAAGTGTTGTGTGTATAGCTGGTGTGCTCTCAGTGTTGTGTTGATAGTTGGTGAGTTCTCAGCGTTGTGTTGATAGCTGGTGAGCTCTAAGTGTTGTGTGTATAGTTGGTGAGCTCTAAGTGTTGTGTTGATAGCTGGTGTGCTCTCAGTGTTGTGTTGATAGTTGGTGATTTCTCATAGTTGTTTTGATAGCTGGTGAGCTCTAAGTGTTGTGTGTATAGTTGGTGAGCCTCATGTTGTGTTGATAGCTGGTGAGCTCTCAGTGTTGTGTTGATAGCTGGTGAGTTCACAGTGTTGTGTGTATAGTTGGTGAGCTCTAAGTGTTGTGTTGATAGTTGGTGAGCTCTAAGTGTTGTGTGTATAGCTGGTGTGCTCTCAGTGTTGTGTTGATAGTTGGTGAGTTCTCAGCGTTGTGTTGATATCTGGTGAGCTCTCAGTGTTGTGTTGATAGCTGGTGAGCTCTCAGTGCTGTGTTGATAGCTGGTGAGTTCACAGTGTTGTGTGTATAGTTGGTGAGCTCTAAGTGTTGTGTTGATAGTTGGTGAGCTCTAAGTGTTGTGTTGATAGCTGGTGTGCTCTCAGTGTTGTGTTGATAGTTGGTGAGTTCTCAGAGTTGTGTTGATAGCTGGTGAGCTCTAAGTGTTGTGTGTATAGCTGGTGTGCTCTCAGTGTTGTGTTGATAGTTGGTGAGTTCTCAGCGTTGTGTTGATAGCTGGTGAGCTCTAAGTGTTGTGTGTATAGCTGGTGAGCTCTCAGTGTTGTGTTGATAGTTGGTGAGTTCTCAGCGTTGTGTTGATATCTGGTGAGCTCTCAGTGTTGTGTTGATAGCTGGTGAGCTCTCAGTGCTGTGTTGATAGCTGGTGAGTTCACAGTGTTGTGTGTATAGTTGGTGAGCTCTAAGTGTTGTGTTGATAGTTGGTGAGCTCTAAGTGTTGTGTTGATAGCTGGTGTGCTCTCAGTGTTGTGTTGATAGTTGGTGAGTTCTCAGAGTTGTGTTGATAGCTGGTGAGCTCTAAGTGTTGTGTGTATAGCTGGTGAGCTCTCAGTGTTGTGTTGATAGTTGGTGAGTTCTCAGAGTTGTGTTGATAGCTGGTGAGCTCTAAGTGTTGTGTGTATAGCTGGTGAGCTCTCAGTGTTGTGTTGATAGTTGGTGAGTTCTCAGCGTTGTGTTGATATCTGGTGAGCTCTCAGTGTTGTGTTGATAGCTGGTGAGCTCTCAGTGCTGTGTTGATAGCTGGTGAGTTCACAGTGTTGTGTGTATAGTTGGTGAGCTCTAAGTGTTGTGTTGATAGTTGGTGAGCTCTAAGTGTTGTGTTGATAGCTGGTGTGCTCTCAGTGTTGTGTTGATAGTTGGTGAGTTCTCAGAGTTGTGTTGATAGCTGGTGAGCTCTAAGTGTTGTGTGTATAGCTGGTGAGCTCTCCGTGTTGTGTTGATAGTTGGTGAGCTCTCAGCGTTGTGTTGATAGCTGGTGAGCTCTCAGTGTTGTGTTGATAGCTGGTGAGCTCTAAGTGTTGTGTTGATAGCTGGTGTGCTCTCAGTGAGTGTGGTCCCAGATGTTAACAACCCTTGTTGTGTTAAATCCTCGTGAAACTTAATATTACTTGGGTGGCGATCAAGAAGGTTTAATTTATAGGAAATGTACCTACATCTATGTCGAGAAATCGTGCTAATGGTGAACCATTTAAAAAAGAACAGCCATAGTCCACGGCCGAGAGTCAAACTCCGATCTCTCTAGCACCGACAAGCAGGAATAGATGAGTCTGATACTTAGTCCTCCTGCCCACCGATGCGAATCATAGACCCTTGTTCTTTAAAGTTTGGTTTATTGAGGGTAACGCTATGTTAGAGTTAAAATGGCGTCTTAAAACCTCCAACAGCTCCACTGTGTGAAATACCTACAGATATGAATAAATATATATATTTTTAATGGCGTCTTTAACAGCATTTATATTTGTCCTGATTTGTATAGTTTTCCGTGTGTATCTGATCGCCGTTAGTTTTATTTCCGTTGTAAATAATAATTGCGTCAAAGTGGTATTTATGTAATGTTGGTATTCTTGTAGGCAGTGTAATTTGCTCGTTAGCTTGACTGGGTGCAGTCAAGTGGGGCAGCCTCTTGGCCGGGGTGAGATGAACGTGCACGAGCATCAACAAGTTTTAATGGGGGTCCCCTCCCCTCAGGATGCACCTGAACAACACACACACGGGTTGATTGGGACCACTGTTACATTCTGGTAGCAGCACATTACACTGGTGGATTGGGGCCACTGTTACATTCTGGTAGCAGCACATTACACTGGTTGATTGGAGCCACTGTTACATTCTGGTAGCAGCACATTACACTGGTGGATTGGGGCCACTGTTACATTCTGGTAGCAGCACATTACACTGGTGGATTGGGACCACTGTTACATTCTGGTAGCAGCACATTACACTGGTTGATTGGAGCCACTGTTACATTCTGGTAGCAGCACATTACACTGGTAGATTGGGGCCACTGTTACATTCTGGTAGCAGCACATTACACTGGTGGATTGGGGCCACTGTTACATTCTGGTAGCAGCACATTACACTGGTGGATTGGGGCCACTGTTACATTCTGGTAGCAGCACATTACACTGGTGGATTGGGGCCACTGTTACATTCTGGTAGCAGCACATTACACTGGTGGATTGGGGCCACTGTTACATTCTGGTAGCAGCACATTACACGGGTGGATTGGGGCCACTGTTACATTCTGGTAGCAGCACATTACACGGTGGATTGGGGCCACTGTTACATTCTGGTAGCAGCACATTACACGGGTGGATTGGGGCCACTGTTACATTCTGGTAGCAGCACATTACACTGGTGGATTGGGGCCACTGTTACATTCTGGTAGCAGCACATTACACTGGTGGATTGGGGCCACTGTTACATTCTGGTAGCAGCACATTACACTGGTGGATTGGGGCCACTGTTACATTCTGGTAGCAGCACATTACACTGGTGGATTGGGGCCACTGTTACATTCTGGTAGCAGCACATTACACTGGTGGATTGGGGCCACTGTTACATTCTGGTAGCAGCACATTACACTGGTGGATTGGGGCCACTGTTACATTCTGGTAGCAGCACATTACACTGGTAGATTGGGGCCACTGTTACATTCTGGTAGCAGCACATTACACTGGTAGATTGGGGCCACTGTTACATTCTGGTAGCAGCACATTACACTGGTAGATTGGGGCCACTGTTACATTCTGGTAGCAGCACATTACACTGGTAGATTGGGGCCACTGTTACATTCTGGTAGCAGCACATTACACTGGTGGATTGGGGCCACTGTTACATTCTGGTAGCAGCACATTACACTGGTGGATTGGGGCCACTGTTACATTCTGGTAGAATCACATTACACTGGTTGATTGGAGCCACTGTTACATTCTGGTAGCAGCACATTATACTGGTAGATTGGGGCCACTGTTACATTCTGGTAGCAGCACATTACACTGGTGGATTGGGGCCACTGTTACATTCTGCTAGCAGCATATTACACTGGTGGATTGGGGCCACTGTTACATTCTGGTAGCAGCACATTACACTGGTAGATTGGGCCACTGTTACATTCTGGTAGAATCACATTCACCCACTTATATGTCATAGGCAACTTTTACATATGGAAGAATCAGTAGTTTATTGTAGTATTTAGAACCTGCAATGGTGGTCACATGGTATAGGGTCAGCACATTCTCTACTCTGCCATCAAGTATTGTTTCTGTCTTGATTAATATTCCACAGTGTCTTCATTATTGTCTGCTCTGCATCTTACCGCGTGTCCAGCCTATGCTTACTACTCGTCCGGGTGATACTCTCGTGTATTAATAACACTAATGGTTTTACGAAATAGGTAAACTATATTTATAGGAAGTGTAACCAAATTTGCCCAGTTTTGCAAAAACTATCCTCAGTACACCCGACCGAGATTCGAACCTTGATCTCCCCGTCATCGTAAGTCTAGTCTACTCCGAGAGTAGTGCCTTAGACTATACGGTCACAGAAGAGGGTATTCAGAATTATTGATGAGTTACTAAGGGCTAGTGGTGAGGAGGGCCATTTAGAGGAAGTTCAACTGCATTAGCTTAGAGAGAGGATAAGAAATCTACATTAATAAACCACACAGTAAAATAAAATATTTGCCCTTTCATTGAGTGACGTTTGGCTATACGCCGAGTACATTTTTCAAAAATTGGGAGAGAATAAAATAAGTTATTTTTCATTTTTTAAATATAAATAATATCCCACCTTTTACATATTAGTTAGCTAGGATCTGATTAGCACACAGTTTGGACCGACCAGAAATCAGTTGGGCCATTTTACCAGTAAATATATCTAAAAAATTCTAAAGACTCTAGATTTGAACAAGCTCATAAATACCAAGATTTTATTTGAAATTAGATCTGTCTCCACACCAAACACAACACTTGTTTTGATTTAGCTCTGATTTTATTTCTTTTTCAGCTAAAGTAATAATATCATCAAAATCACTCATAGTTAAAACAGATATGGGCATTATGTAGTAATTAAAAAATAAATAAAAAATATATCCAACGTCTGGAGGTAAATGTTAAAATACGTTAGAATCTTAAAAGCAGTTGCCGCGTCATACAAAAAGATTTATTGATGCTTAAAAGCAGTTGCGTCCTACGAAAAGATTTATTGATGCTTAAAAGCTGTTGACGCGTCCTACGAAAAGCTATATTGATGCTTAAAAGCTGTCGACGCGTCATACGAAAAGCTATATTGATGCTTAAAAGCTGTTGACGCGTCATACGAAAAGATGTATTTATGCTTAAAAGCTGTTGACGAGTCCTGCGAAAAGCTATATTGGTGCTTAAAAGCTGTCGACGCGTCATACGAAAAGCTATATTGATGCTTAAAAGCTGTCGACGCGTCATACGAAAAGCTATATTGATGCTTGAAAGCTGTTGACGCGTCATACGAAAAGATGTATTGATGCTTAAAAGCTTTTGACGCGTATACGAAAGCATATTGATGCTTAAAAGCTGTCGACCGTCATACGAAAAGCTATATTGATGCTTAAAAACTGTCGACGCGTCATACGAAAAGCTATATTGATGCTTGAAAGCTGTTGACGCGTCATACGAAAAGCTATATTGATGCTTAAAAGCTGTCGACGCGTCATACGAAAAGCTATATTGATGCTTAAAAGCTGTCGACGCGTCATACGAAAAGCTATATTGATGCTTAAAAGCTGTCGACGCGTCATACGAAAAGCTATATTGATGCTTGAAAGCTGTTGACGCGTCATACGAAAAGATGTATTTATGCTTAAAAGCTGTTGACGCGTCCTACGAAAAGCTATATTGGTGCTTAAAAGCTGTCGACGCGTCATACGAAAAGCTATATTGATGCTTGAAAGCTGTTGACGCGTCATACGAAAAGATGTATTGATGCTTAAAAGCTGTTGACGCGTCATACGAAAAGCTATATTGATGCTTAAAAGCTGTCGACCCGTCATACGAAAAGCTATATTGATGCTAAAAAAGCTGTCGACGCGTCATACGAAAAGCTATATTGATGCTTGAAAGCTGTTGACGCGTCATACGAAAAGCTATATTGATGCTTAAAAGCTGTCGACGCGTCATACGAAAAGCTATATTGATGCTTAAAAAGCTGTCGACGCGTCATACGAAAAGCTATATTGATGCTTAAAAGCTGTCGACGCGTCATACGAAAAGCTATATTGATGCTTGAAAGCAGTTGATGTGACTAAGAAACCAGCTAAGATTAGAACCTCAACCTCCCCATCATCGGAAATCCAGTATACTTCAAGCCTGACGGCTTAGTTCGCATGAACACCAGTGTGGGTGATAGTAATCTTTAAAACCAATTGAAAAGGGTCCATTCGGGCCCAAATAACCGCGGCTCGTCTCGCACTAAAACTTGTTGAGGGAGGTGTATCGGAACTGGAGCTGTTGCCATGACAACGCCAGATTCCTCTCTCCATCGATCTCTGTTCTGAGCTCGCCTTCATTACCCTTCTCTATTGATTTAGACAGCCATCTCTCTCTCTCATTCCCACTTACAAATGGCCGAACCAGCAAAGTTATTGGAATATCGCGTTGAGAATATTAGTTCAGCAAGTGTAGACCTATAACTAATACCAACGAATTACTTTGTGGAAACACTATTCCGGGGGTACATGCTCTAGGGCGTCACTTTCGTGTTAGACTGGGCTGTTAATGACAGGGAGATCGGAGTTTGAATTCCGGTCGGGTGTACTGAGTTTTTTGTCCTAAATGGTTTTCCACGAAATGATTGTAAATTTTCGCTAAAGCTACAATTTTATCACCCACCTCGGTGGATGCATGGTCTAAGGAATCACTCTCGCAATAGATTGGACCGCCGATGGCAGGGAGATTGAGGTGTGAATCCCAATTGAGTGTAGGCCTACAGTGAGTGGTTTTCCCCAAATGGTTTCCCACTCTCTTTCTCTCCATGAAAATGTGGGTACACCTCTAGATTCAATCTTTCATATCTATAACAAATTATCTTAATTAGCACGTATGTAACGGGTAGTAAGATGTGGGTACAATAATATTTCAGGACCTGGGTAGTGTTGATAAAAATATTTCCGCTGTTTCAGCTATCATTGCAAAAAAAAATCTGATTGGGAAACGTTTCAACCCAGATATCGGCCACAGAAGCCTGAAAAAAACCGAATGAATACCGGTAGCTTGTTTAATCGTGTCAATAGGGAAATGGAGGTGGGTGCGCAGTTAGTGTGTCCCAACAGCAGTCAACATGTCTGAGCCAGCAATCAACCTGTCTGATCAAGCATTCAACATGTCTGAACTAGCAGTTAACCTGTCTGATCAAGCAATCAACTTGTCTGAACTAGCAGTTAACCTGTCTGAGCCAGCAGTTAACCTGTCTGAGCTAGCAATCACACTGTCTGAGCCAATATTCAACCTGTCTGAGCCAGCTCTAGCATTATTAGGATTCAGAATGAAACTGAGGTTGGAACTAAGTTGACAGAAAGATCTTACTACTCGTCCAGGACAGCCGTATATTTAAATTAATAGGAGAGGGAAGAGCACGGTAGCGTTTAGAGGAAATGTACCCTCATTTTAGTTGATAAAGCTAGGAAGATCCCCATTGGTGAAAACGCAGTCAAAGGCTTTAAAAGTACATTTCACCCCCTCTCCCAAACAGCACTTAGCTTAGTTAAGTGATACGGCAATAAAGCAGTTGAGCGCAGTAGCACTTGAACGCATGGTAGTAACACTTGAGCACATGTTAGTAATACTTGAACAAATGGTATTAACGCTTGAGCATATGGTATTAACACTTAAGCACATGGTAGTAGCACTTGAGAGCATGGTAGTAACGCTTGAGCACATGATAGTAGCACTTGAGCACATAATAGTAACGCTTGAGAGCATGATAGTAACACTTGAGCACATGGTAGTAACCACGGTCGGATATCTCTTATAGGAGCTACATCAACCTTATTTTAGTTACTTTATAACCACGGCAATCGCTAGTGTACAACTATCGAGCTGTGATTGGACAATCTATTCAAACTTTACAAAAGAGTTAACTGTCATGGCGTTTTTTACTTTATGATTGTAAATAATGTTTTAATAGTGATAGTATTTTATTATAAAATGTTTTAAGTTTTCATTTTATCATGCTGTACTATAAATATAAGTGTTGTTCTATTTAGACATCCAGGAACACATCTACTAAACATAGATTTCTAAATAAAGATGAAACAAGATTCGCCATCTGGAAGAAACTTATTTGTAACCCAAAATTTGAAAATCTGGACAATGAAACTATTAGTACTAAATTTAAAATTTACAATGAGCATTTTAAAGACGAATGTTTTAGGTTAAGGACTAAATGGCTGAGTGCACATTTCATCAGATCTTTACAATTGCCAGGTGGGGGTGGGGTCTACTATCGTATTTTGTATTGGCCAATCTATAAATTAAAACGGTGACAAAAGTAAACAAACGAAAATACACTGCATTAATATTAGTGAACAATTGATTTAATTTAATGTTAATTCTCAACATTTAAATAAACCAAAGTAGGTAAACTTCAACTAACTTTTGAATTCAAATGATAGGTCCTATACAATAGATTAATTAAACTGCTTTAGAAGAAAAATATTGGTCCATGAAAAGGCCCCAACATAGACTCTGTGCGTAGTCCGTAAGAAATATATGCTAAAGTGTCTGATTGCTCTGGACAGAGTCCTTATCCTTAACTGTGTAGAAGTTGGTCAACTTTAACTTTCAAAGGAGTAATGACTAGGTTATACAGAGTACACAACTTAGGCTGTATCCGTATAGTCTACTTCACGCGCCGTCGAGCCTTGACGTTTACTTGATAGTTGCATTAGCAATCACGTGATCAAGTGTAGATCCGTCCTAATAGCTATGAAGTGTGCTAATGCACCCCTCACACACCCTAGAGTCCAAGGACGACAGAAAGTTACCCTTGACAGGCCGTAGATGCGGTGTTTGATCAGCAATTGTTTAATTTTTCGTTTGCTAGAGAGAGAGAGCTCGTAGAGTAATGTGAGCTTTAATAACGTACGTTAAATATACTGGTTGTTTTGTATTGTTGTAGTGTTTTATTGTGTTGTATTGGATAATTTGGCTAATTTGTCATGTGCCGTGAAAATAAATCACCACAAATCTGTAAGTGGCCTACGCTAATTCGGGCTGATAGTTGGCCTTTAAAATAGTTTCGAAGATCATTGGTAGGAAGTAGCACTGCTGACTTAAGGGTGTGAAAAGGATGTTTTGCCGTTCGAATAGTCTGTTCGTTGCAGTCTTCGATCTCAAGTCCGTGCTAAGTGTACAGTCATCAAGTCTACATCAAATAAAGTGTACTTGACTATTCGGATACAGCCTGAGTAAATATGTGTGCCCACATTTAAATAAAATCACCAATGGCAGTGAAAGGATACTAGTACATTGGGTATCACTCTTATCAGACACAAAAAGGGTCAGCCCTCTATATACTAAGACTAAGACAAAACAATAATTTAGAAAATATTCGCACGAATCACCTATCTCACAGTATATCGGTCCGCCATAATCTTAGGCCTAAGGATTTCCTGAAAAGCTTGAATTTCTGAGGAAGTGTAAATGTACAACCACATGATGAGTAATGTGTTGCTCAATTAACCACAAAAGGTATAATCCCCTGCAAAAGGCTTTTCACTTTTTCCAATCCAAACCTGTTAAGTTAGTGCATATGTTCCAGTTGATGGATCCAAAATTATTTCTTGTTATTCACTATATTATGCACGTACGGCGACATATAATTCCAACTTCGTAAACCAAAAAATAATTTTCAGCAGTCAGTCCAAACTTAAAAGTTTTCCAAATATCCCACTCAAATAATAGATTTTCAGAACTGCCAACTTAAAAAAAAAGCCTCTAAATATATATATAAAATTCTAAAAATAATTGTTATATTTACAAGTAAACAGAACTAACTAAATATAACCTCACTTTACAACTTCATTAAAATTTGAATTAAATAGATAGGGCTTCTAATTAGTTTCATGCTAAATTGTCATGCCTGTGTATATTGGCAAGCAGTAGTACCTAACCAAGATACCGTGAATATGTCAAAGAGGGTTTTAATCATCTTCGGGAATAATTATTTAATCTCACAATTAGAATATTCTAATGGCTGCCATCTTTTTGTGATAGATAGAGGCCTAATTTATGATGCCGCTCGGTTTTGTGGGTTTTTTAAATTTGACTATCTCAAAATACTGTGTAGGCGTTAACTGCCTATTTATTGTGAAAGTTTTTTTAGCCCAGTTTCTTTTATTTACAGTACTAAGATGAGAGGATAACATTAGAATGGACTTGAAAGAAATAGGGTGTAGTGAAGGGGACTGGATAGAACTAGCTTAGGATAGGGATAGGTGACGGTCTTATGTGAGTACGGCAATGAACTTTCAAGTCCCTAATGCCATAGAGTAAATAAGTTTAATTTATTTATCAACTGACTGCTTGGTTCATGCACCTTGTCTGTGGATTAATTTTTTTAGAATATTTTTATTGGACCAAGTATTTTGACTATCTAATTGGTTGGCACGGTCACATGATTATGGATATAGACTCTTTGGTTGTGAATAGAATGTCTTAAGGACTGCGGACTATGGACCTACGAAAACCAAGTTTGTGTTGGGGCCCTAAGCCTTCTCATAAAGTTTGAATTTTTAAACCACTGTTTACATAACTTAAAAACAGAAAGCAATTATCATAACAATACAATTAATGTGCACAAAATTAATTCAAAACCTTCACATTATGTTTAATAATATTTAATGTGATTTCACCAAGGCTTAGAAACCAAAACATAATATTTGAGAGTTAAAAAAACAATACTGGTAGTTAACTTATGCCAATGTTAAATAGGTACATATTTGTGGTAGGCTAAAAAGCTAGTTTTCATTTTGTTGAGCTATTAGTAAGTTAGTTTTTCCTATTGATGATGTCATAGAAATAATAGGCCAACATAGTTGGTAGACCTATATAATTTATTAAAATGATATTTTATTAACTTAGCTTAAGCTTTAAAGTGCGCCTACTAATGAAATACATTTTAATTATTGGTCATTAAATAAATTAACTATTGTAGTAGGGGATAGAAGTTTTATTAAATAAAAATAATAATTGCTAATGGTACATATAGCTCTATAATTCAAAGACGCTATGGCATATACATTTCCATTACAACTTAATTGATTAAAGCCGCCACAACCAGGTTTAAAATAAAACCATGTCTTAAATCTACGCTAAATAAACTACTATTGAAAATATATTGTGCATGTGTATTAAAGTGAATAAAATATCTAAATATTGCACCATAAAAAACAAAGATCCTAAAATGAGATGACTATTTAGCGTCCTATCACCATGACTTTCAACCAATATCTACTGTAAAAATTCTACTAGCTGTCGGTTGCACCCATATTATTGTATATAGTCTCTAGGTTGCATTTTATATGGTCTAGAGGACCTATTTAGGCATTTTATTTGATTAATAAAAACCTTAGCTATTATGTTTAGTCCAGTAGGCTACTGCATGACACCACCTGCAGGATGGGGCTTAGAATATTCCCGCAGTAACCCCTGCTTGTCGTAAAAGGCGACTAAAAGGGGAGGCTTCTGTGCAGGACGTATCTCGTGTAGGACAAACCTATCCTATATATTTCCTTTCACACCATTTTCTTCTTCCTTCACTTTCACTTTCCTTTTTTTCACTCTTCCCCCTTCACTTTATTTCTCCTTACCTCTTTCTTCCCCTCCCCTGCCGTTCAATCCTGCACATAGACTTTTGGCCCCTCCGTTGACGACCATCACAGCGAACACGGCTCTCCTCAGTTTATTATTGGATACCACTGTTTTGAGCTCCTGAATGAAAGTGCACCGGCTGCAATACCTTAGTAGAAGGGCCTTAGGGATGACAATAAACGGGTATCCTACTTTGAGAAAAGATTGGTTGCGTTCATGAGGGCCCGGACGTAAAATTGGCACTTTCCTACACCCATTGCTGGAACGACCTCTCTCTCGGCGATGCTCTATGCGAAGGTTGTCATGTCTAGCATCGTATAGGGCCTCTCATCGGGAGGGTTAACAGGGCCATATGTGGTAGTACCAACTTGGGTCACCCTGGGTCTACGATCCGAGTACTGTGTAGGTTGTCCCCAATCACGGATGGCATGGCCGACAACATTGTCGTCACTGGCACCGTACTGCCAAACACTGCTGGCAACTCACTGCCCGGTCCCTCTCAGGGCCGTAATATTGACAAAAGGCGGAAACGGGTAAGGCCATCCAGCCCTATATTAGGAAAAATCCAGGAAGTGGTGAGGCCCCAGCCCCGCTTCCTGGTAATGTCTCGAGTAGAGAACAATGAAGACTTGAAACGTGTTAGCCCATTTATCCTCGAAAGAGTGATAAATGGAGACGCGAAATCGGAATTGTCAATAAGGAAATTACGTAATGGCACCATCACGTTTCAGACCATGACTGACACATAGTCTTCAATTATAATGGTGATCTTTGAAATACTGTTGAGCAATACGACTCATATACCGGTGAAGGTGGAGCCACACAGGTTCCTCAATGTTTGCAAGGGAGTGGTCACTTGCTATGACCTCGACTGCGTGAGCATTGAGGATATCTGTGAGGAGCTTTCCCCTCAGCACGTAATCGAAGTGTACTGCATTGTCATCAAAAAGAACGGACAAGAAAAATAAACCGACACGTATATCCTCACTTTTGCAACACCTACCCTTCCAAAGGAGGTCCGAGTAGGCTTCCACGTGATCACGGTCTGGCCTATGTTCCTAATTCTAGGCGCTGTTTGCAGTGTCAGGAATTTGGGCATACGAAGCTGCGATACCATGGTAAGCCGACCTGTGCGAATTGTGGACAAGAGGCTCACGAAACACCATGTGAGTCTCCAAAGTTCTGCGTAAACTGCAAGGGTCCACACTCTGCCTGGTCTCGGGCCTGTCCAAAATGGAAGGTAGAAAAAAAAGTCCTGGAGATTCAATCCGAAAAAAATATCTCATATGCCCAGGCACGCAAGGAATACGCATCTAGTCAGGCTCCGGTATTTCAAACATCATAAAGCCAGATTGTCAGTCAGAACATCAACTGTCCCAACTGCCATTGCACAGTTAATCTCGCTAAGACGCCATTGCGACCTGTGCCATTGGTCTCTGCTCGAGATATCCATATTGAAAACGCGCCAACTAAGGTGTCACCGATATTTTCACTGGGATCAAAACTGCCACCCAAGTCGTCTTCCCCACCCGTCCCACCGAGGACGCCTTCTCGGGGAACCCCCCTCCCTCCCGACTTCTCGGGAAACACCCCCGAGCCCTCCTCGGGAACCACCCCGATTCCTCCTTGGGGAAATAAATTATGTACGGCCATTGTTGAGTCGCTCACTCTCGCCTCAGGGTCTCCAGAGGCCGGGATGAGTGGCGAAACAGGTAAGGCCGTAAAGGCAAGTCCCACTAGTTCCTTTAAGAAGGACCAGCGAGAGACTGCAAAAAATATATATATATAAAAAAGCGTTGAAGGCCTTAACAAAGCCTTCGTGCAAGGATCCGACTACCCAGTTTCTCCTAAATAAACCAAAACCTCTCCTAAAGCGGGAGGTACAGGAGGGACTTGGAAATGCAAGAGGACCTAAAAAGTCCTTCAACCAATTTTTATTTTTAAGAGATAGTGTCATGTATTGCGAGGATAATTAAATCTTATATTAATAAAGTATATCGCTACTACAATGGAATTGTAGGGGTTTCTATGCCCGTGTAGAGGAAATTAAACAAAACATTTCTTCCCTGCATCCTTCCAGCTTGTGTTTGCAGGAGACCCACTTCAGCCCAAATGACAACCCGATTCTTCGTGGGTACGATGTGTATCGTACCGACAAGCCTTTCTTTGATCGGGCTAGCGGAGAAGTGGCTATATTCGCACGAAGCAATATATACCATAAGAATATTAATATGGTTTCTGATCTCCAAGTGATCGCTGTCAGAGTCTCCCTTGCTTTGGAGATGACAATATGCTGCACATACCTCCCGCCAGGTGAACGTATTTCGAAGAGGAGCCTAGAGGCCCTCTTTATGCAACTTCCCGCCCCCTACATCATCTTTGGGATTTTAATTCACATAACCTGGTGTGGTGATCTAATTTTACAGATGCCCGTGGGAGGACGGTAGAGGATACTCTTGTCTCGGGAAACCTGGTGTTTAGGAACACCGGGACCCAGACACACTTCTACACCTTTAATAGTGTATCCTCTGCCATCAACCTAACTTTATGTAGCCCAAGGATCACTGCTCTCTTCCTTTGGGATGTCCATGCGAACCTATGTGGAAGCGATCACTTTCCCATTCTGCTTTCCCCAATCCAAGATCGCCCAAGTACAGCACGGGTACCCCAAAGGGTGATTAAACGTGCCGACTGGGATACATTCCGCGAGCTCGCCGTATTTCATGAATCCCCTTCTCCTGACGTCGATGTTAAGGCTGGGTATTCTACGTCGACGGTCATTGCGGTGGCGAGGGCTTCCATCCCTAAATCCTCGCCAAATTCGCGCCACCGTCCCGTTCCCTGGTGGAGCGAGGAGTGTCGGTCAGCTATTTCTGACCACCGAAGGGCCCTCCGTCTCTTTCATCGACGTCCTACTTTGGAGAATCTGGAGTCATTCCGGATTCTACGTGCTCGAGCTCACCATGTAATTCGTGAAAGTAGAAGAGAGTCTTGGAGAAAGTTTGTTTCTACCCTTACAATATCCACTCCCACAACTAAGGTTTGGGACAATATCCGTAAATTACGTAATAGCAACAATTCCAATAACAATATACCTGCCCTCATGTCTAACGGTTCACGTGTCTCCTCCTCTGTGGAGGTCGTTAATGTATCGGGATCGATGTTCGCCACTATTTCTAGCACCGCGAGCTACACTAACGAGTTCGCAGTTCATAAGCGGAACATCGAGTGCCATGCTATTGATTTTGGCCAAAGCCGGGGGAGTATTATAACTTCCCCTTTACCAAAGATGAACTGACCTATGCCCTGCCCCAGGCTGGCAGCACAGCCTCTGGTCTAGACAACATTTATTATGAGATGTTACGTCAGCTGCCCCCTGCCGGACGGTTACTTCTTTTAGACCTCTACAATAGTGTTTGGGAATCTCATCAGTTCCCATCACTATGGAGGCAAGCAAACGTTATACCTATATATAAAAGTGGCAAAGATAAATTATAGCCAACTAGCTATAGACTGATAGCTTTAACTAGTTGTGTATGTAAAATATTGGAAAAAATAATTAATAAGCGACTTATATGGTATTTAGAATCCCGCAATCTGCTATCTAATATTCAATGTGGTTTTCGCCGTAACCGATCCACGGTGGATCACCTTGTCCGTCTAGAGACGGCTGTTCGTGACGCTTTTCTCCATAAGCAGCATCTTCTGGCTATCTTCTTCGATCTGGAGAAAGCGTATGACACCACCTGGTGGTACGGCATTTTGAAAACACTTTTTATATATAATTCTATGTCGGATAGACACTTCCTGGTAAGGTTGAATAACACCTTATCCGATGATTAAATTCAAGAAAATGGGGTTCCTCAGGGTAGTATTCTGAGCTGTACGTTGTCCACTATCGCGATAAATAGAATTGTAGACAACCGACGCTTGCCTGTACGTTCATGTCTCTTTGTGGATGACTACGCAATTTATTGAAATTCGTCATGTCTCCACAGGGCTGAATGGCATATCCAACTCGCTGTCAACAAACTTTGGTCGTGGGCATCGCGTAATGGCTTTCGCTTCTCTGCAGCCAAGACGACGGTTGTACACTTCCACAGATTGCGTGGAATACAGCCAGCCCCCAGTATTTTAATGAACCACGTTGTTTTACCAGTCTCAGAAAGCATAAGGTTTCCGGGACTTTTACTTGATTTTAAATTAACTGGGACCTCCCACATCAAAGACCTGAAAGCGAGGTGCATAAAAGCTCTCAACCTGCTCAAAGTGATAAGTGGTGGGTCCTGGGGTGCAGATAGGGAAACTTTGGTGCGCCTGTATAGGGCCTTGGTAAGATCTAAACTAGACTATGGCAGTTTTGTATATGGATCAGCGAGACCCTCGGTGTTAAAGATGCTAGATAGTGTCCACCATGCTGGCATACGACTGGCTACTGGTACCTTTTGTACCAGTCCAGTCATCAGCCTCTGTGCCGACGTCGGTGAGCCCCTTCTTCCTTTCCAGTGGTCCTATCTTCTGGCATATTACGTGTCGAAACTACATTGCACGCCAGAGCATGTTGCCTACCGCCCTGTGTTTCATCCCCCTAACCGTGTCTTGTATGAAACCAAATGGCGTAGTACAAGGCCGGTTGGGATCCGGATGCTATCGGTTTTCGACACGTGTGGGATAGTCCTTCCAAAGGCTATCTCCACATCACCAGGTCGAGTTTCTCCCTGGAAGATACGCCTTCCGAAATGCCATTTTGATCTTGCCAAATTCCCTAAAGTGACTACCCCAAACTTTGTATATGAGAGGACCTTCTACGAGCTCCTCTCCACTCGCTTTCACGGATTCAAGCGCATCTACACTGATGGTTCTAAATCTGGAGCCTCCGTGGGATGTACTTTTGTTGTGGAAGGATCCAATTTTAAATTTGGTTTACCCGAAGAAACCAGTGTTTTTACGTCTGAATTGTATGCCATTTTTAAATCTCTGTGTTTTGTATACCGAAATAGTCACCGTTCTGTTCTCATATGCATGGATTCCATGAGTACTCTGTTGGCATTGTCCACTCTCTACTCCTGGAATACCCTCGTGCATATCATACATGAGCAAATTTTAAAAATTTATTCATTAAGCACCCTTTTGCTGGATTCCTGGTCACGCTGGTCTTCCAGGAAATGAACTAGTGGACCAGGCAGTCAAGGAGGCAGAACACATGCCTTCGGAGGCGAGTATAGTGTCATGTTTTTAGATTTAATGGGTTATTTTCGGCGTGGGGTCTTACACACCTGGCACGACCCCTGCTCAGAACAAACTGCGGTCCATCAGGGATGGTGTGTCACGGTGGCCCTCTTCTATACGAAAGTCTAGAAGAGAGGAGGTCATCGTGACGAGACTCCGCGTCGATCATACATTTCTAACCCACGGATTTTTACTAAGAGCGGATTCACCTCCAGTGTGTGAATTTTGCGATGCTCCCCTTAGTGTGTACCACATTTTGGTGGAGTGTCGCAAGTATGCCCCTATTAACCTGGCCCTTAATTTTAAAGGTGACATTCGATTTTTATTACGTGACAGCGCTGAAGGAGTTATTTGTTTACTCCATTTTATACGCCAGGCGAATCTTCTTAGTGCCATTTGAGTCACTTTTATAAAGTGACTCACCTGGATTTATCTCATATTGAGACCTTTTTTAACATTTTAGTTTACTTTAATGTGTTGTTTTGTCTTTTTAGCCATTCTAGTACACTTTAACATGTTTTTTAAATACTATTATTTTAACATGTTAGTCTTGTCTTTTTAACTAATATGTTGTTTTAATATGTTTGTTTTGTCTTTTTATTGGCGTGAGACACCTGTGGTTTTCTTAGCAGGTGTTTCACTCAATTCTTACTCTGAGCCCATTTAAGTACCTCTATGGAGTGTCACAAATGGATATTTTTCCTCATATTGAGATCTATTCTTTTTATATTGTATTTTTGCATTGTGTCTTCACCTCTCTATAGAAACAGGTGAATATTTTGACTCTCTCCTATGGAGATTTTACTATGTATGTATATTATGTTAAGGCCCTAATGACCTCAGTGTGTCGATGGGCCTCTAAACACCAATAATAATAATATAATAATAATAATACTGCATGACAGTAATATTTCATTTAAGTAGAACACCTATTTTTGTTATTTGTTTAATTATATTTCAACATTCTATTCCAGTTCAATCAGAAGCAAAGGGGAACTTGGATCCCATTAGGTCCGATGCCATAGCTCAGTCGGTAGCGTGTCTGCCTTCTGAGCTAAGGGTCTTGGGTTCGATTACCGGCATGGCCGATAAATGTATCATTGGTGAAATGTAGTTACACCCTTCCATAGTGAATAAATTAATGGGCGAGAAATGTATGATGTGACTGTTATAGATTTTATATAGTTTAGAAGTCGTGTACTGATACTTATCAGTTGATTCAGAAAGTCATCATCATCATCATCAACTTTTTCCAGCTTGTGATCGGATCGGCTTAGTAAAATGCCTCCATCTTCCTCTATCTGTCCACCATTCTATATATATGGGATAGTGATGCGCAATACAAGGAGCCTACCTAGTGGGCTCCACCTAGCCTCTCCTACTCAATCCTGTCCTCACCGCCAAGTGGTGTACCCCGGGGCCAGAGTAGCCTGGTGGAGGTTGGGTATAACCCCAGTGGAAGCTAGGTCAGGTTCAGACGAGTGACCTGAGGCTGGTCAGGGCCAAAACCAACAAGCTCTAAACAGGGCCTGGTCAGTTGGCTCCCAGAGTGTGAGGGTTGGGGACAAAGAGCTGAGTCACTGTCAGCACCTGTAGCCTCAGTGAGTGAAGGCTACCACCACAATAAGTTTTACCTGGGACCTGTAGGCGGCAGCCCTCTAACCAGGTGTAGGCCACGACAGGCCTAGTAAGCCGGTGGCCGAAGAAGAAAAAAAACCTGAGGTTCAGAAAGTACAAATCAATCACTCTGAATAAAATATAAAAAATAAATAAAACCCATTCATAATAAATTACAAGGTGTTGCTCTAGACTGATCATGCATTTCTCTTGAAGGTTGTCAGAATGTATTTATGCTATTATTGCTTATACTCATTTTCTTTTCACTTTATACCTAGCAATATCATATCATAAGCTGTCTAGAATAACTGTGACCTTCCAAGTTAGCAAATCAGTCGATCAAAATTTATTTAGACTCAATTACTATTGACAGCACGAGTGGGCTACTGACACACTTAAGCTTAGTGTTTTATTGGTTCTATGTAAGGCAAGGAAGAAAAGCCAATATATGTATTAACTAGGTCTGATAGTTTTGTGACTACACATAATAACTATCCTAATTAAGTTAAAAGAAATAAAAAAGTTACACATAATTTGTTATGTTTCTCACACTACCTGAATGTACTAGATTGTGGAGAGGTGACAAGTGCTTGAGGTTTAAATCTCTTCCAGATGGACTAAAGGCGGGAAGGGGAAAGCACTTTCACTGTGCTTTCCCATCGTCTATAAGCTAAATTAGGGCCATTACATCAGCGAACCGCCAAGCTTTGCGGAATATGTTTACATGATTTGACATGATTTACTTTTTTATAATTGTTAGTATTATTTTATCTTTTATATTTGATGCAACTAGCAGACTAGTTCATATTAAAATATTGAAACATAGTTTTGTATTTGCATGATTTAATGATTTGTTTGGCTTATTACATTTTTAATATTTTTGTAGTTCTAATTTAATCAAATTGTATTATTTTTTTAGATCTAACTTTCAATAGCTAAATCGTGAAAATAAGTAACCAGCCTTTTATCTTAACTAGGCTTAGCAATGCAATATTATAGGGTCTCTTCAAAATAGTTTATATCGTAGTTACGGTTGTACATAACACTCTGTGTGGGAGGCACCGCCGGAAACAAATATTTATTTCGGGGGGGTTCTGCATGGTAGGAGCCTGAAGGGGAACAATATTAATAAAGAATTTAACTTTCATTTTATGAACACACCTAAAAGGTTAATTATTTAGGGGGGGGGGGGGTTGAACTCTCAACCCCCCTATGGATGGCCCTGGTGAATGGGGTACTTACAAAGTCTACATGCAAAATTACATCCCAAGAGGCCAAACACGCTCCAGGGTCAGGAGTTGAGACCCCAACTGACAGCTTATTTTTATTTATCACTATTGAAATCTAGGTATTAATTTTAAAAACAAAAATAGTCTCAAGTCAGGCATTTCCTGAAGTCTGAATAAATGTTTTAATCCCAAATAGGTGCACGGAATGTTCAACTTTATACTTATTTTAGTTTTAAGTAGTTTTAGTAGTTAGTCACTCTTTCTCCATTCTGAGTGACTAGATGTATATAGTGACTCTTTCCCCATTCTGAGTGACTAGATGTATATAGTGACTCTTTCTCCATTCTGAGTGACTAGATGTATATAGTGACTCTTTCTCCATTCTGAGTGACTAGATGTATATAGTGACTCTTTCTCCATTCTGAGTGACTAGATGTATATAGTGACTCTTTCTCCATTCTGAGTGACTAGATGTATATAGTGACTCTTTCTCCATTCTGAGTGACTAGATGTATATAGTGACTCTTTCTCCATTCTGAGTGACTAGATGTATATAGTGACTCTTTCTCCATTCTGAGTGACTAGATGTATATAGTGACTCTTTCTCCATTCTGAATTATGTAAAATTGTAGCAATAGAGCTCATTTAGCGAACAAATACAATGTGATCGAGAAAACTGGCTTAGGTCTTATTTTCATTCTTCATTAAACTTTAAAATACAGTACCTAGAGAAATTGCAATTGCTACCTCAAAATAGTTACTTATTACACTTTCTGCCGGCTTGAAGCAAGAAATAAGAGCTCCGATACCTATAACATTGCAAAATAATCAAAACATAAAGGGCACGTACTACCTCAGAATGGTTACATATTACATTATTTTATGTGTTCAAGGAGGTGCGAGAAAAGACCAGTGTTTCTTAGTTTTTATATTAAAACTTTTTTTGACCCAAATAAATAAAGTATTGCTTTGTTAGAAACATGGATTTAAATAGTTTTCACATAGTACTATCAACAGCTGTTGTTGAATATCTATAACGAATTTGAAGTCATTATCTCACAAACTTTTTCAGTCATTTAAAAAGTTTATTAGATAATGCCGTTATTGTCTTGAGATATATTTAAAAACTATTGGTATCACCATGTGAAGAAGAATAAACTCGTATGTTTCTACTGAAACTTTTTTTTATTTGGCTCAAAAAAGTTTTGATATAAAAAATAAAAAAACACTGGATTTTTCTCACGTCCCCACCTCAGATGGTTGCCATGGAAACTGAGATGGCGATGGTGATAGTCATTTGTTCGTAAGAAGTGAGTCTTCATCCCCAATATGTCTCATATGTTTGTGTGTCCAACTTTTCCTACAGAACACCTTACCCGAATTATTCTACAAATATATTCTCATTAATTTTTAGGTGAGAAGTTATGTCCATGGGGGCAGAAGTCCCTCCAAAGTTAAATTTGTATAAAGTGTAGTTTATCTTAACTATTTTACTGAAGAAATCACATCTATCGTCTTTAGGTGAGAAAAAGCCCCCCTAAGGTATTTTTTTTAAATAAAGCAGGCCCTACACTTTATTACAACTAATTTAGTGAAGAAATGGCATAGCCATCATTTTTAGGTGAGGCATTATGGTGAGTGGGCAGGAGCCCCCAAAATATATATTTATTTTTATAAAGTACATTTTATCAGAACGATTTGAGTGATGAAATCACATCTCTATAATTTTTAGGTGAGTTACGACAAGGGGGGGGGGGGTAAAAAACCCTAAGTCAAATTTTTATGAAGTACACATATTTTTATATTTATGTATCTCCCCATTTTTCCTCATTTGTTTCGTGGGCTTAAATGCATCTACTTGGTTGACATAGAACCTGATGCTTTTAGTCTTGTTATTAAGAAATATATAAATATATTCTAATTTATTATAATATTAAATAAATATATATAGAATTATATACTTCTTACTAACTACTGACAAAAAGCATTTATTTTAAATATTTAAAATTAAATATGTATATTTACATGGTATGATTCCTGGTTTTAGTTAGTAATATGAAAGCAGTTATAGCAAGTAAAAAAAACGCCAATACATTTGAATGTGGCGCCAATGGGCAAATTTGACTTTTAGTACCGCCTACAACCACTGCTAGCGCTGAAAACTGTTCGTGTTCCCCGGCTTGGCTTGTATTCAGGGAACCCACCAACTACGTCAAAAAGTTAGTTTCTGTTTCCTGACTAAGAATTCTACCTACGCTCCAAAAATTTCACTGTAGTTCTTATTTTACATATACAGCATATTTAGGGTTATTTTTAAAGTTTAGAAACATTGAAAGTAACATTAACTTTAAAGTAATGTGTGCCCTTTACGAAGGAAGGCAAAGTCTTCCCCTGTCACTTTCAATGTCTCCAAACTTTCAAAATAATCCTAACTATACTGTATATACAATAAGAACTACAATTACAATATGTTGTCAAGGGAATAATTCCTAGATACATACTTTGATCATGAATCAAATAGCCAAAGCTATTATTTATGCTTTTTAGTGAGGATTACTCCATCTAGATATCATGTTCTGAAAATTGACACCTGGACACGGGAATTGAACCTGGGACCTTTGGCTTAGTACGCCAATGCTCTTACCACTGAGATATCCAGGATTCGTCTTGTGCCCAAGGTTATTCTTCACTCGTATTTTAAGGCAGAGTCTATGATGGACTTAAGGAAGTATCTTTCTGCCTTAAAGTATGAGTTAGGAATTACCCTGGGCACGGGACGATTCCTGGATAGCTCAGTGGTTAGAACATTGGCGTACTAAGCAAAGGTCCCAGGTTCAATTCCCGTGTCCAGGTGTCAATTTTAAATTTTCAGAACTATTTTATAAGTTTTATGGTATAGGCCTAAACATTTTTTTATTTGTTTAGCACCGCATCTTTCTACCCGTTCGGGTTATACGCACTTACGATAATGTGTAATGGTAGGGTGAGTGTGAGATGGAATAGAGGGCCTACAGTTTAACGTGGAATCCGAACCACGGTGGAGGCCTGGCATTCCTTACATTCACAAGTTGTGATTAATACACGTCTTGTTAGAGGTGAAGGAAGGGTTTGTTAATCATATAAATCTATGCCAGGACCGAGGATTGAACCCCGGACCCCCAACACAGAAGTCTGACACCTTACCCCTAGACCACAAGGTCACCCTAGGCCTAATCATAATCTTGTATCCAATATCCTCGTCAATCAATTGTTATATAGGCTCTCAGGTCTCATATTGTATGGCTCAATGGTCTTGGGGAGGAATGAGTTTTATCCCAACCTGGTATAATGAAGTAGTTTATTCTAAATTAATTCCCAAACACACTACACGCAAATGAGGGTATACTTCCTCTAAATTTTACCTTTCCTATTCCTACCCCATGAGTGGAAATATTTGGATGTCTGTACAGGTAATAAGAGGTGGATCCCCCAAAAAAGGATATCTATTTATTTTATTGCCAGTAAATAAAAAATGTACACCTTCAAAGCGGGAGCAATCGCCGTATTAGATTTGAGTAGTTCGCGAACAAATAGTTCATACCGAATTACACTTTCGACTGAACTAGTCGAACTACTTCACCTCCTCAACTTGAAAAATAAGTTACCGTGATACGACACAAAATTATTCGTCAGAGCTCGAAATAACTGAGCCAATAAATACTTGTGCAGGAAATATACGTGGGAGTACAAGTGCACGGTGTATACAAACACCAGCATTACAATATATTATAATATACTTACATATTTGGGATAATTTGTGCATGAATTGCTAACTGGAGGAAGAAACAAGAGTTGTCCTGTAAATGGTGTCTCACCTCAAACCTCGCCACGCTCACCTCCCTCCTTCCATCCCTGCTGACAAGAAACTATGACATGTGAAGTGAGGGGAAACTAATCAACGAACGACTCTATAAAGGTGGATATCCATTTGTTGCGTATCATTCAGTGATAGGATACGGTTCTCGTATCATCACTGCGTATCCATATTAAATCGCAGGAGATGGGGTTACGATACGAATCAAACTTCAGTGTTCAGCTCTTGTTCTTCTACAGAAATTAGCAAATCTCTGCAAATAACAACTGACTGGCACATTTTTATTCATCATTTAATTTAAAAAAAGCCCTGGTATGTATCAAAATTGTATGAAAGCAGGTAGGTGCACAGTGTACAAAATTTACTGGCTGACTTAAATTTACAGTCAATCAGTGGATTGCACAAAAATTCACCCAACTTATTTTGAGTTATCTTCACTCGGGTCGAAATTTTCGAAACAAGTCACTATATTTTGAAAAGCAATTCCAGTTCAAGAAAGGTTGGGCGCAACAGAACGCTTTTGGTCACCGCGATTCATACTCCAGACTTCAGTAACTGTTCACAATCGCAAAGTAACCAATCAGCAGGATAATACCAGAAGGGGGTGTGGTGCTATTGTGAAAGAATTGAAATACTAAATTCATGTAAGTTAGCTTTAATTTATTTTGTGATATTATTATATTTACATATTTTCTAAAAATTATCAAAGTATCAGTATAGGTATATGAGACATGGATGCCTCAGAGAAATGAGGAGAGCTTCAAATACGTGACCAGACATAGCGTCGACTCTCTTGTGATATCTTTCGCTAGCTCCAATAAATACATTCAAAATATAACTTTAAATGGCACTTTCTCATCATAAATATGACCGTGTTGCAAAAGATACGCAAGCTCATTGAGGATCTGAAGCCGGACATTGTGTCTGCAGGAATTATATAGTAAAGGCGGGAAAGTTCCTCACATAGCCGTGAATTTCTCTGAGGATCTGAAGCTGGACATTGTATGCCTGCAGGAACCAAATAGTAAAGGCGGGAAAGTTCCTCACATGACCGTGACAACTAGAGTAATAACCTCGGTGGGGTCTCTCATGAGTTCTAATACAATCTTCAACAATAATATCACAGTAACAAAGATCCACCAATACAGTGCCTACAACGTAACATATGTGGAACCGAGGTCCAAAATAGGATGTTTTGTACTGACGAATATGTATATCCAATACTTGGAAGCCATTGAGCCCTACCTTATAAGATTAAGGAAATATATAGTGTATTTTAAGGAGTAGCATCAGTATACACTGCGGATGCAAATGCCAAGTCACCGATATGATACAACTCAAGAACAGGCTAATCTGCTGACCTTATATAACTGCACACGATGACGAGACAACAGATGGCGGAGTTGTTTAGAAAACATCACAGAAGTGGATTTGGTGATCAAGGGTGAAATCAAGAAATTCTTAGCACAATGAAGAAGAATAAAGGCCCGGGACCTGACGAGATTCAGGTCTAGATGCTGCAGAAAACAACATATATAATCACTCCAAATGTCAGCCGACTTATGAACGAACGCCTGGTACAAGGTAGTGTGCTAAATGTGTAGAGACAGAGTAAGGTAGACCTTCTAAGTAAATGAGAGGAAAAAACCTGCTACCCAAATCCTATAGACCAATATGTTTCTTAAATACCTGTGAGAAACTACAAGAAAAGATACTGTGAACAACTCCTGAAACATATAGAAGTGACAGGGATGCAACAGAGGGGATTTAGGTTTAGACAGGAAAGGTCAGTGGAAGACGCGGTATCAATGGCTATGAACATAATAGATTATTCTAGAGGTAAGTATATGGTTTAGATATTTGTGTACGTTACAAGAGCAGCTGATAGCTCGTGGTGGCCAAATCGTTTAAATGGTTGAGAAAAATTAGGTGTGTCACACTTTGCGGGACTACTGCAAAGATAGATACGCCACAACAAGATGTCCCAAGAGATCGTACCACACTTTGTGGGACTACTGCAAAGATAGATACGCCACAACAAGATGTCCCAAGAGATCGTACCACACTTTGTGGGACTACTGCAAAGATAGATACGCCACAACAAGATGTCCGAGAAGATCGTACCACACTTTGCGGGACAACTGCAAAGATAGATACGCCACAACAAGATGTCCCAAGAGATCGTACCACACTTTGTGGGACTACTGCAAAGATAGATACGCCACAACAAGATATCCCAAGAGATCGTACCACACTTTGTGGGACTACTGCAAAGATAGATACGCCACAACAAGATGTCCCAAGAGATCGTACCACACTTTGCGGGATTACTGTAAAGGTAGATATGCCACAACAAGATGTCCCAGGAGATCGTACCACACTTTGCGGGACTACTGCAAAGATAGATACGCCACAACAAGATATCCCAAGAGATCGTACCACACTTTGTGGGACTACTGCAAAGATAGATACGCCACAACAAGATGTCCCAAGAGATCGTACCACACTTTGCGGGATTACTGTAAAGGTAGATATGCCACAACAAGATGTCCCAGGAGATCGTACCACACTTTGCGGGACTACTGCAAAGATAGATACGCCACAACAAGATATCCCAAGAGATCGTACCACACTTTGCGGGACTACTGCAAAGATTGATACGCCACAACAAGATGTCCCAAGAGATCGTACCACACTTTGTGGGACTACTGCAAAGATAGATACGCCACAACAAGATGTACCAGGAGATCGTACCACACTTTGTGGGACTACTGCAAAGATAGATACGCCACAACAAGATGTCCTAAGAGATCGTACCACACTTTGCGGGACTACTGCAAAGATAGATACGCCACAACAAGATGTCCCAAGAGATCGTACCACACTTTGCGGGACTACTGCAAAGATAGATACGCCACAACAAGATGTCCCAAGAGATCGTACCACACTTTGCGGGACTACTGCAAAGATAGATACGCCACAACAAGATGTCCCAAGAGATCGTACAACACTTTGCGGGATTACTGTAAAGGTAGATATGCCACAACAAGATGTCCCAGGAGATCGTACCACACTTTGCGGGACTACTGCAAAGATAGATACGCCACAACAAGATGTCCCAGGAGATCGTACCACACTTTGCGGGATTACTGTAAAGGTAGATATGCCACAACAAGATGTCCCAGGAGATCGTACCACACTTTGCGGGACTACTGCAAAGATAGATACGCCACAACAAGATGTCCCAAGAGATCGTACCACACTTTGCGGGACTACTGCAAAGATAGATACGCCACAACAAGATGTCCCAGGAGATCGTACCACACTTTGCGGGACTACTGCAAAGATAGATACGCCACAACAAGATGTCCCAGGAGATCGTACCACACTTTGCGGGACTACTGCAAAGATAGATACGCCACAACAAGATGTCCCAAGAGATCGTACCATACTTTGCGGGACTACTGCAAAGATAGATACGCCACAACAAGATGTCCCAAGAGATCGTACCACACTTTGCGGGATTACTGTAAAGGTAGATATGCCACAACAAGATGTCCCAGGAGATCGTACCACACTTTGCGGGACTACTGCAAAGATAGATACGCCACAACAAGATGTCCCAGGAGATCGTACCACACTTTGCGGGACTACTGCAAAGATAGATACGCCACAACAAGATGTCCCAAGAGATCGTACCATACTTTGCGGGACTACTGCAAAGATAGATACGCCACAACAAGATGTCCCAAGAGATCGTACCACACTTTGCGGGACTACTGCAAAGATAGATACGCCACAACAAGATGTCCCAAGAGATCGTACCACACTTTGCGGGATTACTGTAAAGGTAGATATGCCACAACAAGATGTCCCAGGAGATCGTACCACACTTTGCGGGACTACTGCAAAGATAGATACGCCACAACAAGATGTCCCAGGAGATCGTACCACACTTTGCGGGATTACTGTAAAGGTAGATATGCCACAACAAGATGTCCCAGGAGATCGTACCACACTTTGCGGGACTACTGCAAAGATAGATACGCCACAACAAGATGTCCCAGGAGATCGTACAACACTTTGCGGGACTACTGCAAAGATAGATACGCCACAACAAGATGTCCCAGGAGATCGTACCACACTTTGCGGGATTACTGCAAAGATAGATACGCCACAACAAGATGTCCCAAGAGATCGTACCACACTTTGCGGGATTACTGTAAAGATAGATACGCCACAACAAGATGTCCCAGGAGATCGTACCACACTTTGCGGGACTACTGCAAAGATAGATACGCCACAACAAGATGTCCCAGGAGATCGTACCACACTTTGCGGGATTACTTTAAAGGTAGGTGGGCCACAACAAGATGTCCGGAAGTATCCCCGAACAAGAGAATGACCAAGGGATATCCCCAAGTATCAGTCAGCGGACCTGCCGTTCCGAACAGTCGTGTGGAAGATTACATGCGCCTTCTTACTGGGGCTCATCCATGTAGCGTGTCGCACCGTACCACTCCAAGTCCATCAAGAAGGTTTCTTTGGCTTATTTTTAAAATGTAATGAAACAGTTTGCTGTATAATTTTCATATGGCTAAAATGTTATTGTATACATTTGCTTTTTGTTGAACACTTTTCTCCCCTACTTTCAATTTATTAAATCTAAAAATGAAAGCAAAATAAAAAAGTGCTGTTCATTGGAGATAATGTTGAATTCTACTTCAATCTAAATGTGCATTTTAGTAACCAAAATTAACGGTGAGATTAAAACACAAAACGCTCATAACTCATAATGAAAATGAACACTTGTAGAACAACACTAAACCTAGGGGTGTCGGAATGACAAGAAAGCATTTTCCTCCCGTGGTTCCTTCCGTCTACTCCAGCACACACAGGCGCGCCCAAAGGAAAAAGTTCTGCTCTTGACACCTCGAGCTTCTGACGCGGAAATTCTGGAAGCCGCACCGCACTGTAGTGGACGTTACATCTTTATATTTCATAAGAAGCAGACAACAGAATATTCTTCTCGGCGACGCGACGTGCTTTAGTGGGTGACAAGCTTGAGTCGGAAGCCACGCCAGAGGTAAGGAAAAATGTTGTCTTGAAGCGTCACTTTAGCCGAGTAATGGCTTCACTCTAGTTGAGCTCTAGTCGAGTGATGGCTTCACTCTAGTCGAGTAATGGCTTCACTCTAGTCGAGCTTTAGTCGAGTGATGGCCTCTCTCTAGTCGTGAGCCAATCGATGCTTCACTGCTTTAGTCGAGTTATGAGTAATGGTTTCACTCTAGTCGAGTTCTAGACGAGTGATGGCTTCACTCTAGTTGAGTAATGGCTTCACTCTAGTCGAGTGATGGCTTAACTCTAGTCGAGTGATGGCTTCACTCTAGTTGAGTGATGGCTTCACTCTAGTCGAGTGATAGCTTCACTCTAGTCGAGTGATGGCTTCACTCTAGTTAAGTAATGGCTTCACTCTAGTCGAGTGATGGCTTCACTCTAGTCGAGTAATGGCTTCACTCTAGTCGAGCTCTAGTCGAGTGATGGCTTCACTCTAGTCGAGTGATGGCTTCACACTAGTCGAGTGATGGTTTCACTCTAGTTGTGTAATGGCTTCACTCTAGTCGAGTGATAGCTTAACTCTAGTCGAGTGATGGCTTCACTCTAGTCGAGTGATGGCTTAACTCTAGTCGAGTAATGGCTTCACTCTAGTCGAGTAATGGCTTCACTCTAGTCGAGTGATGGCTTAATTCTAGTCGGGTAATGGCTTCACTCTAGTCGAGTGATGGCTTAACTCTAGTCGAGTAATGGCTTCATTCTAGTTGAGTGATGTCTTAACTCTAGTCAAGTAATGGCTTCACTCTAGTCGAGTAATGGCTTCAATCTAGTCGAGTGATGGCTTCACTATAGTCGAGTGATGGCTTCACTCTAGTCGAGTAATGGCTTCACTATAGTCGAGTGATGGCTTCACTCTAGTCGAGTAATGGCTTCACTTTAGTCGAGCTCTAGTAGAGTGATGGCTTAACTCCAGTCAAGTAATGGCTTCACTCTAGTCGAGTGATGGCTTAACTCTAGACGAGTAATGACTTCACTCTAGTCGAGATCTAGTCGAGTGATGGCTTCACTTTAGTCGAGTGATGTATTCAATCTAGTCGAGTAATGGCTACACTCTAGTCAAGTGATGGCTTAATAGCATGCTTAGTCGAGTCTCTTAGTCGAGTGATGGCTTCACTCTAGTCGAGTGATGGCTTCACTATAGTCGAGTAATGGCTTCACTCTAGTCGAGTAATGGCTTCACTCTAGTCGAGTAATGGCTTCACTCTATTCGAGGTCTAGTCGAGTGATGGCTTCACTCTAGTTGAGAGATGGCTTAACTCTAGTCGAGTGATGGCTTCTCTCTAGTCGAGTGATGGCTTCATTCTAGTTGAGTAATGGCTTCACTCTAGTCGAGTAATAGCTTCACTCTAGTCGAGTAATGGCTTCACTCTAGTCGAGTGATGGCTTAACTCTAGTTGAGTAATGGCTTCACTCTAGTCGAGTGATGTCTTCACTCTAGTCGAGTAATGGCTTTACTCTAGTCGAGTGATGACTTAACTCTAGACGAGTAATGGCTTCACTCTAGTTGAGTAATGGCTTCACTCTAGTCGAGTGATGGCCTAACTCTAGTCGAGTAATGGCTTCAATCTAGAAAGACTATCAGTTGGCTTCACTCTATTCGAGTGATGGCTTCACTCTATTCGAGTGATGGCTTCACTCTAGTCGAGTGATGGCTTAACTCTAGTCTAGTAATGGCTTCACTCTAGTCGAGTGATGGCTTAACTCTAGTCTAGTAATGACTTCACTCTAGTCGAGCTCTAGTCGAGTGATGGCTTCACTCTAGTCGAGTGATGTCTTCACTCTAGTCGAGAGATGTCTTCACTCTAGTCGAGTGATGGCTTTACTTTAGTCGAGTAATGGCTTCACTCTAGTCAAGTGATGGCTTAACTCTAGCTGAGCTCTAGTCGAGTGATGGCTTCACTCTAGTCGAGTGATAGCTTCACTCTAATCGAGTGATGGCTTCACTCCAGTCGAGTGATGGCTTAACTCTATTCGAGTAATGGCTTCACTCTAGTCGAGTGATTGCTTAATTCTAGTCGAGTAATGGCTTCACTCTAGTTGAGTGATGGCTTAACTCTAGTCGAGTAATGGCTTCATTCTAGTTGAGTAATGGGTTAACTCTAGTCAAGTAATGGCTTCACTCTAGTCGAGTAATGGCTTCAATCTAGTCGAGTGATGGCTTCACTTCTAGTTGAGTGATGGCTTCACTCTAGTCGAGTGATGACTTCACTCTAGTTGAGTGATGGCTTAACTCTAGTCGAGTAATAGCTTCACTCTAGTCGAGCTGTAGTAGAGTGTTGGCTTAACTCTAGTCAAGTAATGGCTTCACTCTAGTCGAGTAATGGCTTCACTCTAGTCGATTAATGGCTTCACTCTAGTCGAGTGATGGCTTAACTCTAGTCGAGTAATGGCTTCACTCTAGCCGGGCTCTAGTCGAGTGATGGTTTCACTCTACTCGAGTGATGGCTTCACTCTAGTCGAGTGATGGCTTCACTCTAGTCGAGTAATGGCTTCACTATAGTCGAGTAATGGCTTCACTATAGTCGAGCTCTAGTTGAGTAATGGCTTAACTTCTAGTCGAGCTCTAGTCGAGTAATGGCTTCACTCTAGTCGGGCTCTAGTCGAGTGATGGCTTCACTCTAGTTTAGTGATGGCTTCAATCTAGTCGAGTGATGGCTTAACTCTAGTCGAGTAATGGCTTCACTATAATCGAGTAATGGCTTCACTATAGTCGAGCTTAGTCGAGTAATTGCTTCACTATAGTCGAGTAATGGCTTCACTATAGTCGAGCTCTAATCGAGTAATGGTTTCACTCTAGGTGATATCTAGTCGAGTGATGGCTTCACTCTAGTCGAGTGATGGCTTTTCTCTAGTCGAGTATTGGCTTCACCCTAGTTGAGTGATGGCTCGTTTCATAAACATTTTATGGTTTACTGACCCCATTCTTCAGCTTTGTACTATAAAAAATCGCTCCTTAGAAATACATAATTAAATAAGTTTTGAGTGGTTCTGTCCTTTTGTTTTATTTGTATTATTTTACAAGCTGTTTAACACAATTAACGCTAGGGCTTCTAACACCTGAATATCCCTCCTATCTCATAACACGTATTAAGTATTTTTTACTTTGGCTCAATTAAAACCAAGTACCCTAGCAAAAATGACAATAGTTTTTAAATTCATAAAATTTAACATGTATGAAATAAACTGTCATTCGAATGAAATTAATTGTGTTAGCTCTTAACCGTTAAAGGTTCAACACCCAAAACTTTTTTTTTAAATCTAATTGGAATTTTTAATTTCTCACATTTTTGTTTGTGTAGAATTATTAATAAAGTTCGAGATCCAAATATGTTGTCTAAATATATTTACAGATATATCTTATTTGGGACGCTCTGTATAACAAAATGTATTAACGAATTATATTTTATTTGTTTTCAAAACTAAACAACACGACCTTCGTAAGTTGTGTGTCCTACATAGCAGTAATTATTTGTGAACTAAATATGCAACAATACAAACCAAGTTGCAATATAAAAAAAAAAATGTACTTATGATTGTGAAGTGAATACGTTTTAATAATAATAATTATTATTATTAGCACCGCGTCTTACTACCCGTTCGGGTTATACGCACTTACGCTAATGTGTAATGGTAGGGTGATTGTGAGATGAAATGGAGGACCTACAGTTTAATGTGGAATCCGAACCACGGTGGAGGCCTGGTATTCCCCATTAATAATTACTATTCTTTGTAAATAAAGCCTGTCAATTGTTTTGTTTAGAAGGTACAACTTGTAAGTTCTCACAATAGAGTTTTGAATAACAAACAATTGGTGCGGTAAGTAGGCGGTGATGCACAGCACTCTCTAGACTACCTGTTTTGACTGCTCTTCGCTGATCGCTTACATTCGCCGGGATTTTAATACACAAGTACACTCACAGGCTCATTTAAACTGAGACTTGAGATTAAAAGTCCCTAGTTTTCATACGTGGTGTACTTTCTTGGAGGCGTAATAATGGGTCATTTTGCAACTATATAAATTGACCTTTTAAATAAAACAAATCCATTCAACTAAATTATATCATTATTTGAATAATAGTACCGTAGCTCAGCTTGTGTCGGAAAATGACGTGTAAGATTCCAAAGAAGTAAATCTTTATTTATTTTAGATAATAACTGTGGTAAACAAATTGATTGGTGATTAATTATTTTGATCTTCAATGTACAACCCTGCTGTTAAGATCTCCATTATTAGTTTTTATTGAGTTTTTAATTATTTTTGAGAATTATATTTGCTGTAAGAAACATTTTAAAATGAACACCTCATATTATAGTTCCATAACAAACGTTGTTAGAGACTTCTCACGGAGTTTTGTTTGTTGTATAAACAACTTTAAAAGTATTTATTGGCGTTTCACGAATATAGGATTAAAATTACAATAAATATGTGATCATGCGTTTTGAATCAAATAAGATAATTAACCATGTTCTTTAGAACCAATAACTTTTAACCTTAGATATAAAACTAGTTTCACAGGAGAAAAATGGTGAAAATAATTTTAAAAACTAAAGACATAGCATTAAAAGACACCAAATGAATTCTTTGTAACTTAGAGATGTTTGTACATCCCTCCCAGTTAATTAATACGTGTAGAACTAATATTTTGTAACTTTGCAAGTGAAATATCTTTCCATGAACTGACTTAACCAGTATTAAAGTTATATTGTACTTTAAGAAATAGTGAGAGACTAAACTGTTCATTCTATTAAATATTATAAGTGTGTTTTAAAGTAGTTTTTTCCTTAAAAATTGTATCTTATACCAAATAAAAAGAGTATTCAAACCATATAAATGACGAATTAACAGGTGGAGGCAGGTTGTTGTGTTTGTTCCATATTTAAGTTAGTTTATAAGTCGTGTGCTGATATAATCAATCGGTTCAGAAATATCAAGTTAAATACTATGTAAATATTCTAATAAAATTTCCCACATATAACAACAGAGGTTAAAAACGACGACTCTTAAAATAATTATCAATATGTATGTATTGAAATATATAGTAAAATAAGTGGGCGGGGTTTAAACTAAATTTGTTTGGCACCCCTTCTAAGAACTAGGATAAAAAAACAACAAACAACCTTAAACTCGACTAACACTGAGAGTGTGACGAGACTCTGAACACTCGAGACCACTGGGTGTGCTCAGCAACATTTTCTAGATGATGTTCTGTTAACATTGAACTACACTACCCTACCTACAACAATGGTGTGCTCTATATCTCTACAAGAGTTGAAGGAAAATACATAAAATATAATATGAACGATTTAAATAAAATGGATCACTGAATGAAATGTACGAATTTAAATCACAATTAAAAAAATATTGAGACTTTTGTGGGTTATTATTAACAATTCATTGTATCCACATCCAAATCCTACCTGTAGACGTCTGAGTAAATACAATTATAATCTTACAAAATAAAATATATTTTGTTTACATCTATTTTTGAACAAAATTAATCAATTAAAACAAAATCCCAGAACATGGTTGAATTGAGGAGTTTAGAAATGTTTAATACCAGAGTAAAAAAAAAACATGAATTTTGACCAAAATAATATTATTTAAGTTTTGAGTAAAAGAAACAAAATAATATTTAATAGTGTTGAAAAAATAACCAATAATATTAATATTTTGAAATAAAATAAATTATTAATCAAGATTATAGAATAGTTGAAGTGTCTGAATGTGTCTTTTCTGAGAGTTTTAAACAAATACTGGATTTTTGATGAGAAAGAGAGAGATAGAAAATAATAAAAGCCATGTTTAGTTCAGCGGTCTCAAACTCAGGCCCTGGGTATCATTTATAATCATCAGTAAATAGTAAAAACAAACGCTTCATCAGTTACTTTAATTTCTATCTCATTATATCACTTAAAACAATCATTTTTATATAACAATATATTTTCACTTAAATGTTTAAAATAGGCAGAAAATTTACCAACTAGACACGGTAAAGAAAATATTACATTTTCTGACCAGAAATTTGTGCCCCCGCTTATCTGTAACTAGCTTTTCGAACTTTGGAATAATCTCCTTTGAGGATGCAAGTGAAGCTACTTTAAAAGTGAGCATGATTGAAGGTCATTTAACCTATTCCTCTTAAGAGATTTTACTTGATTCATGTGTGTTGTCAGCATCATAGCAAAATGTAGACTTGAATATTTTAAAAATATTTTCCATGTCTTTGAAAAATTCAAACAACCTGCTGAAATCATCTTGGATTCGAAGACAGTACGTCAGGGGAAGACACCTGCACCTTTTTTAAACATTTATTTTGAGGCAACAATAGGTATGCATGATACTGCTGCTCTATTCGTAAATAAACTTGTTACTTATAAAAAAAGGATGGCTTTGCAAAGCATTACTATGTTTGAATTATATTTACTATATTACAATATACTTGAAAAAAGGGTAATTTATTTATATTTTGTGGTAATTTATTCGGACAGCAAATCACTTGACGTCGGGCCACGAGTTTGAGACCACTGGTATAGTTGAAGATTTGGCTGGATTTAATCAATAAATATGTTCGAATTGAAACAGCACGAATGTCTGACATTTGTTTCCTCTTCTGGTTTTCACCTACTCCACCCTCTCTGGAGATAAATATACTCTGGTTTTTACCTAGACATTCAACTTTCTATTGAGGAATTTGGATGGCACTTTAAAACTGGGTTTCCACTTTTTGAATAAAATTTAGTTATGAACCACACAGATTTGGTTCTGTGCTTTAAGGATGCCGATAAAGAAGACCCCTATCTTCTTCAAATTGTGTTCCAGGAATCAAATTCAAAAAAGTTTTTTTTTTCAAGTCCAAAAGAATACTCATGCATTAAAAACAAAAGTGAAATTGTTGGCCATGAGCTAGAGATAAAATAGATATATTATGCGGTTTAATATAAAGGTTGAAAATATATGTCAATGAATATCAAACACGTTTTAAAAGTAATTAAATTGTTTGCTTCCATTCCATCTGTCAGAATCGAAATACGCGCTAGTTTTCAAAGTAGATACATCACTTTCTTTTCTTACTTCTTTTATAATTACGAGACATTCACTTGTTTAGACTTTATTTAATAAAGGCCGCCACGAAAACAGTCACTACACTTTTTAGAAGGATGAATGGGCTTAATCAAAAGGTAAGTGTTTTTCCATATTATAAAACTCGTTATTTTATTTATTTTAAACAATGCTAATGATCTTTCTTCCGTGTATTGTGAATATACATAAATTATATTTGTCTTGCGCGATACCATAGCGTGTCAAGCCGCGGACGAACTTTGAATCACATTTTAAATCGCAGAAAATTACAAATAAATTGTAAAATATTAGTTAGTAAATTACAAAAATATAAAGAAATACATGGTCGGGTAGCAAGCGACCTTACAAGTCGAGCCTACATTTCACAAATGATAATTTTTTCGGCCATGGCAAGAATCGAGCCCAGCACTCTTATTTCAGTATACAAACACGCTACCGACTGAACTAAGGTGTAGGACACTTTTAAATAGAAAGAACGTAAACAATTAATGTTTTTGTTACCACTGTCAAGTCCACTTGGCATTACTTCAGGGACAACTCATCCGGCCGGGGTTGCTTGATGTGCCCCCCAATATAAGTGGGGGATATTAGGAAAATATGAAAATAATCCCCCAACCTAACAACTCCAAACCTAACGTAGCCTGGGCGTGATAGAAAAGTAATCTGAAGGGAAATTCCACAAATGGTAATCATCATTTAAACGTTTCACTGCCAAATGATAAAAACACAGCTAGGATTACAAAGAAGATTAAGAAACATGTTCTGCAAGCAATGTTCTCTTATTTATTTTTTACTAGACAATCACTTGGATAAAATGGATGGTTTACGAGATTGCACAAAACAGTATTAGGGCGCTATTTTTCCAAGATGGTGAATGTAAGATAACTATTCAAGAGTGATTAGTGATCGACTGATTACATTAGTGTTTAGATGATGTGTTTAGGTGATCAGAGGCTTGTGGATTATTTTCATAACATGCCCAGGTTACGTTTGATTAGGTTGGTTCCCTCACCCCAATAGAGCTGGTGTCCCGTGCATCCACCTGGTTCGCCCAGCTCGTAAGTCACCAGGTTCGCCCGGCCCGTAAGCCGTTTGGTTCGCCCAGCTCGTAAGCCGTTTGGTTCGCCCAGCTCGTAATCCGCTAGGTTCGCCCAGCTCGTAAGCCGTTTGGTTCGCTCAGCTCGTAAGCCGTTTGGTTCGCCCAGCTCGTAAGCCGCCAGTTTTGCCCAGCTCGTAAGCCGTTTGGTTCGCCCAGCCCGTAAGCCGCCAGGTTCGCCCAGACCTTAAGCCGCCCCTGACTTCACTTTAAGAAAATCATTAATTTTAATTTGTTTAATAGCACCTTTCTTTTTCAAATTGAACAATACATTTTCAATATTAATGATTGAGCTTTTCGGGCTGTGTCGTAAACATACATGAACACTTTTCCCTGCTTCCACCAAACATACAGCCCTTAGCACTGTACACCTGCTTGGAACATTTGAGCACACCCAGATCAAGAGGCTGCGAGATACTGTGCAGTTAGAGGGAGAACAGCCTTTATCCTCCTCGAAGACGTTGTGTCTGGAGAATAAGAGTCACAATTGACTACAAAGAGAAGTAGTTCCCTTATTTTGCGTCGAACGATGTATCGAGAGCACACAGAGTCTCTGAAAATCTCTGACTTCATCCACTCCTACGAGTTGGCATGGTAGGTCGATTTAAAATTAGCTTCTTGACACTTTTCAAACATAATGGTTGCGCAGACTTTCCAATAACGATGGTCACTCGTTTGTCTGCGCCATCGTTGTTTGTGCACAGAAGTACCATCAATCGTTACTTAGCAAATTTTCCTCCGTGGAAGGACTCTCCTTTTAATGCCAGCCTGTGGTCTGGCAAAATATTGAAAATTGTGTCCATTTAATCTGCATTATAGACGTCCTGAGCCTCGAAAAAAACGATAAACCCTGGATTAAACTTCTTCGGGACTGAAATACTGAGAGATGGATGTGCAAGAACGATAAATCTATGAATGATTGGTGCAGGTTTTATTTCCCTGGATAGGATTCGTTCATGGACCATAGAAGTTGAACACTGGATCCGGGAGTGATAAATGGAGGCTTCATTGAACTTATTTATTTCTACAGTCTTGATATTGTAATTTAAGGTAATCCTGCCAATAGTTAAGGGGACTGTAGGGTCCTGCTACATGTCTACTTAGGGATTCACGGCCATCGACTCTATTCAGCCAACCTATTGCTATCTTACGTTTGTACATCACTCCTGTCTACACGCGTAACTCACAAATGGGATATGGACGAGGAAGGGAAATTTGAGAGAAAAAACACCCGAATTTGTGTGGAAAAAAAGTGTAAAACTGTTTAGGAAAAAAGTTCAAATAACCGGGATTCAAGTCCTGACCTTCTCGTCCCCAACAAACATGAATATATTAATTTTACGTCCTAAACTCCGTGTCCATCGATCTAAGATACGTTACATTTACATAGTACATTTAAACATAGCAATTTTATCTCTAATGCTCATAATTTATATTTGAAAGAATTTTATTAAAATGCTTTCAAAATTATTTTATGAAACTATTATTTCTAGACATATTCACTAATATCTAGGGGGTCTCAGGTTTGATTCCCGACTTGATCAAAAATTGTTGAAATTGGAACTTACCCTTTTGACTAGGACCAGGGTGTGTCTGTTCTAAAATAAATTTAGCGTGTAAGCTGTGTGCCAGTGTTATCAGTTGGTTAAGAAATCACAACCCTGATAAAAAGTGAATACTCTCTTGCTCAACACTCGTGGTATGAAGGCAGTCCTGTGATGGATGGAGAGGTGTCACAGGAACCTGTTTCCTTCAGCTACCGCCATTAGCTCCTAGCATGGGGCCGGCACAGGACGGAGAACAGGAGTGGACTATCTGCCTGGATGCACGCCTCTTAAACACAGGGGTCATCTACACCACAATGTGACAACAAGTAGAAATTAGAGTTCTCCCCAGGTGACACCAAGAAGACATTAGAGTTCTCTCAGGTGACACCAAGAATACAATAGAGTTCTCCCCATGTGACACCATGTAAACATTAGAGTTCTCCCCATATGACACCAAGTAGACATTAGAGTTCTCCCCATGTGACACCAAGAAGACATTAGAGTTCTCCCCAGGTGACACCATGTAGACAGTAGATCTATTCCCATGTAACACCATGTAGGCAGTAGATCTATTCCCATGTAACACCATGTAGACAGTAGAGCTATTCCCATGTAACACCATGTAGACATTAGAGCTATTCCCATGTAACACCATGTAGACACTAGATCTATTCCCATGTAACACCATATAGACACTAGAGCTATTCCCATGTAACACCATGTAGACATTAGAGCTATTCCCATGTAACACCATGTAGACATTAGAGCTATTCCCATGTAACACCATGTAGACACTAGATCTATTCCCATGTAACACCATGTAGACATTAGAGTTCTCCCAAAGTAACACCATCTATACACTAGATCTATTCCCATGTAACACCATGTAGACAGTAGATCTATTCCCATGTAACACCATGTAGACACTAGAGCTATTCCCATGTAACACCATGTAGACAGTAGAGCTATTCCCATGTAACACCATGTAGACATTAGAGCTATTCCCATGTAACACCATATAGACACTAGAGCTATTCCCATGTAACACCATGTAGACATTAGAGCTATTCCCATGTAACACCATGTAGACACTAGATCTATTCCCATGTAACACCATATAGACACTAGAGCTATTCCCATGTAACACCATGTAGACATTAGAGCTATTCCCATGTAACACCATGTAGACATTAGAGCTATTCCCATGTAACACCATGTAGACACTAGATCTATTCCCATGTAACACCATGTAGACTCTAGAGCTATTCCCATGTAACACCATGAATACATTTAAGCGCCCCCTTTTCAACAGAGTAACGTGGTTTACGAATTTCCCTAGCAGCATGTATAAATCTACTTCCTCTACCAAACCTACCTACAACGAGTTGCTGTTCTAGATGGTGATGACCATTTTACGATATATTTTCGAACGGAACAATAATTCAATAAATACAAAACATTTAAATTTTTCAGAAAATTTCTCTGAAAAAATTCTAGAACATGGAATCACAAAAGAAGGGATATTGACTAAGTATTTTCCTTCAAGTATAACTTATGTGGTATTCGTCAGACCAGGGAACCTCTATGATGGCTATAATTTGGGGTTCAACCACCAAGCACTGTATTCGGTACGTCACTGATATCTGCATCCACAGAACTTTTTCAGAAACTTTAAAAAGTCAAATTTACAAATTTACATTCACAGGAGACAGAGGGTGTCGATTAATATATATGTATATTATATATATATACACATGAATGTAAGGGTCCTAGTTTCGATTCATGGCATGACTTAAAAAAAAGGCAATGTTGAAATTGGGGACTCCCTTTTCATAAGGATGAATTAATATCTGGGCACTGGCTTTTGTGTGTGTTCTAAAATTAAATTAGTATGTAAATCGTGTTCTGTTCATGAAATGCATGTTAGATATCCCAAATCAATGTATATTTATTTTTAATCTAGAAGGCTCTACTGTGGCCAGGTCAGCTAGCTATGAGGTCTGTGATGTTGGTCCAGGGAGTGTCCCTCTTGCAGCATCCTCCAGCACAGGAGCACACAGAGAGATCAATATCTGCGTGTTGCCATGGAGACGAGCCGCGGACCGGGCAGACAGGTTGCCGCTCCTCTTCTCCGGGCAACAAGGGGCCAAGGGACAGACCTCGCTAGCCGACCCGGCACCCGATATAACTTCCGCCCGGGTGCAACTAGAAAATGTCACAAATGACCACCGTTTATTCAAAACTGGATTCCTAAAAACCTCTTGTATTTTATTGGCATCTGTTATTTACTTTGAACATGGCATTTCTTTTTACCTCCAAGCAATTACGAATATTTTTTTTTATATATATTTATCTTTTTAAACTCTTGATTGCACAGTTATTTTACCATGATGCCGGGAAAAATGTGCGTAAGTCACACGTTGTAATCAAACGCAATAACGGGAATCCTTTTATTGAAAGGAATTACTATAAAACTTTTATTAGGGGTCATCCATTAAAAATTTAACACTTTTTTTTCCTTAGCTGTCCCCTTTTCCTCAAACCATTTTTACATTGCTTTTCCCATAGGGAGTTAAGGTCATTATTTCATTGGGAAGCTTTTGTAACACTAAAGGAGGGACTTAGATTTAAAACAATGCAGAATGTAATCAAGAACATAAATCCTTTCATAACATGATCAAAGATATTATTTTTCAAAATTATAATTTAAATGGGGATCTGTGTCACGTAACACTGTGATGTACCCACCTTCTCCCCATGTAACACCTTGTTGACATTAGAGTTCTCCCCATGTAACACCTTGTAGACATTAGAGTTCTCCCCATATAACACCATGTAGACATTAGAGATCTCCTGATGTAACACTATATATACATTAGATCTCCCCATGTAACACTATATAGACATTAGATCTCCCCATGTAACACCATATAGACATTAGAGATCCTCCCTTGTAACACCATGTAGACATTAGAGATCTCCTGATGTAACACTATATAGACATTAGATCTCCCCATGTAACACTATATAGACATTAGATCTCCCCATGTAACACCATATAGACATTAGAGATCCTCCCTTGTAACACCATGTAGACATTAGATCTCCCCATGTAACACCATGTAGACATTAGAGATCTCCTGATGTAACACTATATATACATTAGATCTCCCATGTAACACTATATATACATTAGATCTCCCCATGTAACACTATATAGACATTAGAGATCCTCCCTTGTAACACCATGTAGACATTAGAGATCTTCTGATGTAACACTATATATACATTAGATCTCCCCATGTAACACTATATAGACATTAGATCCTCCCTTGTAACACCATATAGACATTAGAGATCCTCCCTTGTAACACCATGTAGACATTAGAGATCTTCTGAAGTAACACTATATATACATTAGATCTCCCCATGTAACACTATATAGACATTAGATCTCCCCATGTAACACCATATAGACATTAGAGATCCTCCCTTATAACACCATATAGACATTAGAGATCCTCCCTTGTAACACCATGTAGACATTAGATCTCCCCATGTAACACCATGTAGACATTAGAGATCTTCTGATGTAACACTATATATACATTAGATCTCCCCATGTAAAACTATATAGACATTAGATCTCCCCATGTAACACCATATAGACATTAGAGATCCTCCCTTGTAACACCATGTAGACATTAGATCTCCCCATGTAACACTATATAGACATTAGATCTCCCCATGTAACACCATGTAGACATTATATCTCACCATGTAACACATGTAGACATTAGACTCTCCCATGTAACACTATATAGACATTAGATCTTACCATGTAACACCATGTAGACATTAGAGATCCTCCCTTGTAACACCATGTAGACATTAGACATCCCCATGTAACACTATATAGACATTAGATCTCACCATGTAACACCATGTAAACATTAGAGATCCTCCCTTGGAACACCATGTAGACATTAGAATCCTCCCATGTATACCATGTAGACATTAGACATCCCCATGTAACACTATATAGACATTAGATCTCCCATGTAACACTATATAGACATTAGATCTCACATGTAACACCATGTAGACATTATATCTCACCATGTAACAACCATGTAGACATTAGATCTCCCATGTAACACCATGTTAGACATTAGGATCTCACCATGTAACACCATGTAGACATTAGATCTCACCATGTAACACCATGTAGACATTAGATCTCCCATGTAACACCATGTAGACATTAGATCTCCCATGTAACACCATGTAGACATTAGATCTCCCCATGTAACACCATGTAGACATTAGATCTCCCCATGTAACACATTAGACATTAGATTCTCCCATGTAACACTATATAGACATTAGATCTCACCATGTAACACCATGTAAACATTAGGATCTCCCTGGAACACCATGTAGACATTAGATCTCCCATGTAACACTATTAGACATTAGATCTCCCATGTAACACCATGTAGACATTATATCTCCCATGTAACACCATGTAGACATTAGATCTCCCCTGTAACACCATGTAGACATTAGATCTCACCATGTAACACCATGTAGACATTATATCTCACCATGTAACACCATGTAGACATTAGATCTCCCCATGTAACACCATGTAGACATTAGATCTCCCATGTAACACCATGTAGACATTAGATCTCCCCATGTAACACCATGTAGACATTAGATTCCCATGTAACACTATATAGACATTAGATCTCCCCATGTAACACTATATAGACATTAGATCTCCCATGTAACACTTATGTAACATTAGATCTCCCCATGTAACACCATGTAGACATTAGAATCCTACCATGTAACACCATGTAGACATTAGATCTCCCATGTAACACCATGTAGACATTAGATCTCCCATGTAACACATGTAGACATTAGATCCCATGTAACACCATGTAGAATTAGATCTCCCATGTAACACATATAGACATTAGATCTCACCATGTAACACTATGATAGACATTAGATCTCCCATGTAACACCATGTAGACATTAGATCTCCCTTGTAACACCATGTAGACATTAGACATCCCCATGTAACACTATATAGACATTAGATCTCCCATGTAACACCATGTAGACATTAGAATCCTCCCATGTAACACCTATGTAGACATTAGATCTCCCATGTAACACCATTAGACATTAGACATCCCATGTAACACTATATAGACATTAGATCTCACCATGTAACACATTAGACATTAGATCTCACCATGTAACACCATGTAGACATTATATCTCACCATGTAACACCATGTAGACATTAGATCTCCCATGTAACACCATTAGACATTAGATCTCACCATGTAACACCATGTAGACATTAGATCTCCCCATGTACACCCAAATAGACATTAGATCTCACCATTGTAACACATGTAGACATTAGATCTCCCATTTAACACCATGTAGACATTAGATCATCCCATGTAACTACCATTTAGACATTAGATCTCACCATGTAACACCATGTAGACATTAGATCTCCCATTTTAACACCATGTGACATTAGAGATCTCCCATGTAACACCATGTAGACATTAGATCTCCCATGTAACATATAGTAGACATTTTTGATCTCCCATGTAACACATGTAGACATTAGATCTCACATGTAACACCATGTAGACATTATATCTCACCATGTAACACCATGTAGACATTAGATCTCCCCATGTAACACCATGTAGACATTAGATCTCCCATGTAACACCATGTAGACATTAGATCTCCCTATGTAACACCATGTAGACATTAGATCTCACCATGTAACACCATGTAGACATTATATCTCACCATGTAACACCATGTAGACATTAGATCTCCCCATGTAACACCATGTAGACATTAGATCTCCCCATGTAACACCATGTAGACATTAGACATCCCCATGTAACACTATATAGACATTAGATCTCCCCATGTAACACTATATAGACATTAGATCTCCCATGTAACACTATATAGACATTAGATCTCCCCATGTAACACTATATAGACATTAGATCTCACCATGTAACACCATGTAGACATTAGATCTCACCATGTAACACCATGTAGACATTAGATCTCACCATGTAACACCATGTAGACATTAGATCTCCCCATGTAACACCATGTAGACATTAGATCTCACCATGTAACACCATGTAGACATTAGAGCGCTCCCTTCTCAACAGGGCTACGTGGTTTATGGATGATCCCTTATAATCTAAGAGTCAGCGACAAAATAATTGCGTCAGATCCGTAATAAAATATTCTATGTTATTAAACTCTTTTAACCTCGCTGGTAATTATTCGGATTTCTGGCTGGCTGGAGATGGCTGCGGAAGGGGCGAAAATGGGTAAAAGAAATCATTTCAAAATCTTGCTATCGTTAAGGCTGGATTTGGGTGTGGTAATAGAAAATGTTGTTTTATGATCAACGTTAATAATGTCGGACTCTTTAATTGGCGGAAAAATGGACACAAACGTCAATCAAGGGCATGCGAAAACAGTCAAACTCGTCATTATTGCAATGATGGGACACCCGCTGATGAGCTATTCGGTGTTCGAATACCAGTCGGGAGTACTCAGGAGTATTTTTTACAAAATGGGTATCAACTCTACCTCCACGCAAACGTGGTTATACCTCCTGTATTTTCAAACTACCTCATCTCTAACGAGTTAGCGTAATTCGTACATATGCATCCAAACCAAACGGTTAGTAAGACGTAGTACTAAAAAATACTACCGTATAGTTATTATATAGGCTTGCTTTTAAAATATGTATACACATTTGTTTTTTCTTATACCAATATTGAAAGTTCTGTCATTTTTATAACTTTAACACGATGCTTTATGTTGTATTTTGAAATCAAATCACAATAGTTTAATTTTCAAGCTTTTTCAACCTATCGAGGGCCTTATTTATGTCACTATAATATTTGAGAACAAAATAATGGGCTACTAACCACTAAAAATAGAAATGTATGTGGAAACCTAGTTTTATTTATAACGGTTATTAGTTTTTTACATTATCATGTAAAGAGAAGTTTAGGTCCACAAGAGCAAACTTGAAGTTTTTCAGACATGGCATTTATGATTTTGCTCAGAATTATTTTATATTATAGATAAATAATTTGAGAGTAGTTTACAAATGACAAATTATTGAAAATTTGAAATAAAAAAAATTCTCTAACAATTTTGTTTAGAATTTATATCTGAAGTGTGTTTTTGTATGATTAACAAAATAATATTTCTGTTTTTCCGTGGTACATTATTCAGGGAAAGTTTCTAGAAAATCTATTTTTTTAAATGTAGTCACAAACTTTCGTAAATTGTATGAGAAATCTTGTAAGATTGAAACAATTATTTAAATTATTTCTCATATTTAAGCATCTTTTCAAAAATTATATTTGTTTCCAACATCCTATTTTCATGATCTCGTGCCTCCTTAAAAATGTGTAGCTATAATTGGTAAAAGGGGCTTTCCCTTTCACAGTGATGGATTAAGATGTGATGGATGTGGACGCGAGGTAAACCCAGTGTTTTTGCAGTTTTTATGGAAAAACTTTTTTTTGGCAAAAATAAATAAAATATTGCTCAAGTACAAGCATAGAATTTAATTTTCTTCACATGATGACCTCAAAATTTCTTGAATATATATCAAGGATGTTCTGGAATTTAATGACAACTTTTACCCTTCATTTAAAAAGTTTGTTCGATAATGCAACTGTGTTAATGGCATATATTCAACAATCGAATAAAATTAAATCTATGTTTGTTCTGGAGCAATATTATATTTATTTTGGCCAAACACATTTTTTGCCAGGAAAACTGCAAAAACACTTGTCTTGTCTCGCGTCCCTTCTAAAACGGACACAACATCCAGGACCCAGTCGTTAAGGCGGGATGGAATTGGATGCGAGAAATACACATACAATAGATGCAGCAATGGACAGAACATACTTGAGAGGACAATAGAAGCAGTGGTAGACATCTTGAGAGGACAATAGAAGCAGTGGTAGACTTCTTGAGAGGACAATAGAAGCAGTGGTAGACTCTTGGAGGACAATAGAAGCAGTGGTAGACATCTTGAGAGGACAATAGAAGCAGTGGAATCTGACAATAGACAGTGTAGACTTCTTGAGAGGACAATAGAAGCAGTGGTAGACATCTTGAGAGGACAATAGAAGCAGTGGTAGACATCTTGAGAGGACAATAGAAGCAGTGGCAGACATCTTGGGAGGACAATAGAAGCAGTGGCAGACATCTTGAGAGGACAATAGAAGCAATTGTAGACATCTTGAGAGGACAATAGAAGCAGTGGCAGACATCTTGGGAGGACAATAGAAGCAGTGGTAGAAATCTTGAGAGGACAATAGAAGCAGTGGTAGACTTCTTGAGAGGACAATAGAAGCAGTGGTAGACATCTTGAGAGGACAATAGAAGCAGTGGTATACATCTTGAGAGGACAATAGAAGCAGTGGTAGACATCTTGAGAGGACAATAGAAGCAGTGGTAGAATTCTTGAGAGGACAATAGAAGCAGTGGTAGACTTCTTGAGAGGACAATAGAAGCAGTGGTAGACTTCTTGAGAGGACAATAGAAGCAGTGGTAGACTTCTTGAGAGGACAATAGAAGCAGTGGTAGACATCTTGAGAGGACAATAGAAGCAGTGGTAGACATCTTGAGAGGACAATAGAAGCAGTGGTAGACATCTTGAGAGGACAATAGAAGCAGTGGTAGACTTCTTGAGAGGACAATAGAAGCAGTGGTAGACATCTTGAGAGGACAATAGAAGCAGTGGTAGACATCTTGAGAGGACAATAGAAGCAGTGGCAGACATCTTGGGAGGACAATATAAGCAGTGGTAGACATCTTGAGAGGACAATAGAAGCAGTGGTAGACATCTTGAGAGGACAATAGAAGCAGTGGTAGACATCTTGGGAGGACAATAGAAGCAGTGGTAGACATCTTGAGAGGACAATAGAAGCAGTGGCAGACATCTTGAGAGGACAATAGAAGCAGTGGTAGACATCTTGGGAGGACAATAGAAGCAGTGGTAGACATCTTGAGAGGACAATAGAAGCAGTGGCAGACATCTTGGGAGGACCTTAGAAGCAGTGGTAGACATCTTGAGAGGACAATAGAAGCAGTGGTAGACATCTTGAGAGGACAATAGAAGCAGTGGCAGACTTCTTCGGAGGACAATAGAAGCAGTGGCAGACATCTTGGGAGGAAACATTGTGTCGTTGCAGGAGAAAAGTTCTACTTATTCAGAAACGTAAAATTTGAAATTTTGTCCCTCGACGTCGTGTGAAGTAGAACTCGGCTTTTCAAATCATAAAAATACATTATATATAAAAAATATAGCCTATATCTCTACTGAGAATCTATACAAGTATTTAGGGATTAACAGCATGTGGCCTGCTTCGGTGGTATAATGGTCTAAGGCGTCACACTGGCGGTTTGCTGGACTACCGATGAAGGGAGATTGATATTCGATTCTCTGTCTGGTTAAGGTGTTTTTACTAAATGATTTCCCAATCTTCCTCCACGCAACTGCAGATACAATTCCTCTAAATTACACCTTCTTTGCCCCTAAAATATTAGCGTATTTAGTACATCTGCGTATAACCCAAATGAGGTGCTAAGAAGACTAACATCAATTTGAATTGGTTGTAGGTTATAAATCAGTACGTAGTAAAATCCGAATTGGCTGTGGGTAATTAATCAGTAGGTAATATTATTATTGGTGACCTGGCGGTCAAGGGGTAAGGTGTCAGACTTCTATGCTGGCGGCCGGGGTTCAATCCCCGGTACCGGCAAAGATTTATCTGATTGCCAAACCCTTCCTTCACCTCTGGCAAGACATCTTGTGAATGTGGGGAATGCCAGGCCACCACCGTGGTTCGGATTCCACGTTAAACTGTAGGTCCTTCATTTCATCTCACAAACACCCTACCATTACACATTAGCGTAAGTGCGTATAACCCGAACGGGTAGTAAGACGCGGTGCTAATAATAATAATAATAATAATAATAATAATAATAATATTATTATTAATAGCACCGCGTCTTACTACCCGTTCGGGTTATACGCACTTACGCTAATGTGTAATGGTAGGGTGATTGTGAGATGAAATGGAGGACCTACAGTTTAACGTGGAATCCGAACCACAGTGGAGGCCTGGCATTCCCCAAATGCACAAGATGCCTTGTCAGAGGTGAAGGAAGGGTTTGGTAATCAGATAAATTTGTGCTGGGACCGAGGATTGAGCCCGGACCCCAGCACAGAAGTCCGACACCTTACCCCTAGACCACCAGGTCACCTAGTAGGCAATAAAATCCAGTTTAGTTTGCTTTATGTGCTTATTCTGCTGAATAAATCCTATATTCTTAATTCCTACTTATCTGCCTTTTATAAACATAATCTGTGTCTAAGCATCCGCTCCCTGGTGATGAATTAATGGCAGGGGGATGGGTATAGTGTCTTTTAGATTTAAGTTAGTTTATAAGACGTGTGCTGATATAAGTGCACGTTAACTACCTCAAATAATCATTTACATTAAATTAACAATCTGGGGTATGGCTGTTGTGTTGGTCCTAAAATGAAGAATTAGTACCCCGGATTTTAATGAGAGGTCATATAATGTTTGGTATATCACAGAAAATACTCGTGTGTAGGCCTACATGAGTTCTAGTCATGATTCGCTGGCTGGGGAGACATTTATTTCATAGGTCATTATTTGATATCTTTCTGTCATCTTGCATTTTATTTAATATTTTCTTGTTGGGCGTCAATTTTAGTTATTTTAGGTATTTATCTTTAATAGGTATGTTGAAAATACTACCGACATCTTATGAATACATAAATACTCAAACATTTATGTTTTCAAGCCTTAGTTGTCGGAATGAGAAGAATGAATGTACAAGAACTTTGTATTCTCTTTGTCTGGTTGTAAAATACACATTACTGGTGAAACAGCAACTAGGCTGGAGAGGGCTGCGTTGGGAGGTTGAAGCAGTATTTTTAAATCAATATTATATTCAGCAGGATGCAAGAGTTTATTTGATAATGTTCTAATCTATATTTATAAAGTGCGTGTTTGATTTAGTCGTGTGCATTCATTATGAGTTTTTGTTGTATTTTTAGTTCTTTATTTGTAAATTTAAAGTCATTTTTGACTTCATCAAGTCAGGGGCTTGTTGATAACTTTATAACTTTATTGATGTTCATTTATAAACTATAAATATTTAACAGAGATGATACATTTGGAAACAATTACCTATAACCACTTAAACCTTTGTGGCCCTTACATGAGTATAACTTTTACAATTATAATTTGAAAATCTTGTAATCTGACTGCTGAAAGTTTTGAAAAACGAGCTAGGAGAATAGCAAAATCAATGGAATTCAGCCAAAATAGAAACTCTGCAAACCTCGTCATGTGCCAAAAAAAAAAAGTAAATAAGACTGATGTCCGAAAAAATGACTCCACGTCCTACATCCTGTGCCAAAGGAATAAAATATTGATTGTAATATAAATAATAAATCGTGTCATCTTGGCACGAGAAAAAGTGTGTGGCTTATTCTTTTTGGCACTGCTTCCTGTCACATTAATGCTCGTATGATGAAAACTTGTGGACAAAGTTGAGACGAACACGGCCTTTGAACATTGTTTATAACTACCTAGAAAAAGAACGTAGAGTCCATTCGCCATAGGAGTGGGGGTAACTAACTAACAGCTAGCAGAAGCTGTAAAAACTGTTAAAAGAAAAACATAATTAAAAAAAAATTGTTGTGAAATTTTTGACTGACAAAAGTAACAACAAATCAATAAATGATATTGCAGATCATGTGTTTTGACGAATTGACAACTGAAAATAGATCTGGTAATTTTTGTTGGCTGTCAGTTACCTACACTCCTACTGTGGTTGAGGTATACTTTACTGAAAAAAGGTTTAAATTTCATCTTAGGTTTTGATCACTGCACCTGATTACTCGTTTGGGTTGAATGTATATTAACTGATTAAGTAGTGTGTTAGATATGAGTAGGGTTTAATCCAGGGAAAGTGTACACAAATTTGCGTGGAGAGGGAGAGAAAGAGAGAAGAAAACTATTTAGGGGAAACCAGACCAGGATTAAAACTCTGACCTTCCTGTTAACAGTAATGCATTCTATCTCACAGTGAAGCCTTAGATTATTCTATCAAGAAGAGTTTCTATGGTATTACATCAATATAGAACAAAATATATAGAGATATATACTTAGCAAAACATGATTCATAGGTACTCGATAAGAGTAATCCTTACATTCCGATATTTAAGCTAGTAGCCTACATTTTAAGTACGTACGTACAGAAGTTTAAAACGCGGAATGGGATGTCAATGTAAGTTTAACCCTCATACTACATAACTGGACATTACTGGGCTCCAACGACTGTAGTCTGAGTTCTGAAACAACATTGCTATAACCTTCTCTCGTATCTTTGACAGAGAACACCGACTATAGTCTCAGGTCTGACTCAACATTGCTATAATCTTCTCTCGTATCTTTGACAGAGAACACCGACTGTAGTCTCAGGTCTGACTCAACATTGCTATAACCTTCTCTCGTATCTTTGACAGAGAACACCGACTGTAGTCTCAGGTCTGAATCAACATTGCTCTAACCCTCTCTCGTATCTTTGACAGAGAACACCGACTGTAGTCTCAGGTCTGAATCAACATTGCTCTAACCTATCTCGTATCTTTGACAGAGAACACCGACTGTAGTCTCAGGTCTGAATCAACATTGCTATAACCTTCTCTCGTATCTTTGACAGAGAACACCGACTGTAGTCTCAGGTCTGACTCAACATTGCTATAACCTTCTCTCGTATCTTTGACAGAGAACACCGACTGTAGTCTCAGGTCTGAATCAACATTGCTCTAACCCTCTCGTATCTTTGACAGAGAACACCGACTGTAGTCTGAGTTCTGAAACAACATTGCTATAACTTTCTCTCGTATCTTTGACAGAGAACACCGACTGTAGTCTGAGCTATGAAACAACACTGCTATAACCTTCTCTCGTATCTTTGACAGAGAACACCGACTGTAGTCTCAGGTCTGACTCAACATTGCTATAACCTTCTCTCGTATCTTTGACAGAGAACACCGACTGTAGTCTCAGGTCCGAATCAACATTGCTCTAACCCTCTCTCGTATCTTTGACAGAGAACACCGACTGTAGTCTGAGTTCTGAAACAACATTGCTATAGCTTTCTCTCGTATCTTTGACAGAGAACACCGACTGTAGTCTGAGCTCTGAAACAACATTGCTATAACCTTCTCTCGTATCTTTGACAGAGAACACCGACTGTAGTCTGAGTTCTGAAACAACATTGCTATAACCTTCTCTCGTATGTTTGACAGAGAACACCGACTGTAGTCTCAGGTCTGAATCAACATTGCTATAACCTTCTCTCGCATGTTTGACAGAGAACACCGACTATAGTCTCAGTTCTGAAACAACATTGCTATAACCTTCTATCGTATGTTTGACAGAGAACACCGAATGTAGTCTCAGGTCTGAATCAACATTGCTCTAACCCTCTCTCGTATGTTTGACAGAGAATACCGACTGTAGTCTCAGGTCTGAATCAACATTGCTATAACCTTCTCTCGTATCTTTGACAGAGAACACCGACTGTAGTCTCAGGTCTGAATCAACATTGCTATAATCTTCTCTCGTATGTTTGACAGAGAACACCGACTGTAGTTTCAGGTCTGAAACATCATTGCTTAACCTTCTCTCGTATGTTTGACAGAGAACACCGACTGTAGTCTCAGGTCTGAATCAACATTGCTATAACCATTCTCTCGTATGTTTGACAGAGAACACCGACTGTAGTCTCAGGTCTGAAACAACATTGCTATAACCCTCTCTCGTATGTTTGACAGAGAACACTGACTGTAGTCTCAGGTCTGAAACAACATTGCTATAACCTTCTCTCGTGTCTTTGACAGAGAACACCAACTATAGTCTCAGGTCTGAATCAACATTGCTCTAACCCTCTCTCGTATGTTTGACAGAGAACACCGACTGTAGTCTCAGGTCTGAATCAACATTGCTATAACCTTCTCTCGTATCTTTGACAGAGAACACCGACTGTACTCTCAGGTCTGAAACAACATTGCTATAACCTTCTCTCGTATGTTTGACAGAGAACACCGACTGTAGTCTCAGGTCTGAATCAACATTGCTCTAACCTTCTCTCGTATCTTTGACAGAGAACACCGACTGTAGTCTCAGGTCTGAATCAACATGGCTCTAACCTTCTCTCGTATCTTTGACAGAGAACACCGACTGTAGTCTCAGGTATGAATCAACATTGCTCTTACCCTCTCTCGTAACTTGACAGAGAACACCGACTGTAGTCTCAGGTCTGAATCAACATTGCTCTAACCCTCTCTCGTATGTTTGACAGAGAACACCGACTGTAGTCTCAGGTCTGAATCAACATTGCTCTAACCCTCTCTCGTATGTTTGACAGTGAACACCGACTGTAGTCTCAGGTCTGAATCAACATTGCTCTAACCCTCTCTCGTATGTTTGACAGAGAACACCGACTGTAGTCTCAGGTCTGAATCAACATTGCTATAACATTCTCTCGTATGTTTGACAGAGAACACCGACTGTAGTCTCAGGTCTGAAACAACATTGCTATAACCCTCTCTCGTATGTTTGACAGAGAACACCGACTGTAGTCTCAGGTCTGAATCAACATTGCTCTAACCCTCTCTCGTATGTTTGACAGTGAACACCGACTATAGTCTCAGTTCTGAAACAACACTGCTCCCAATATATCCCCACGACTCAGTCTTGTGAACGATGCAGGATTATAGCCATGTCCCAGATTTTTATTACATATAATTATTTTTGTATCATCACTGAAAGTGCTCAAAAGTACGTCAACTCTATTCATGATCCACTTGTTGTAGAAAAAAATATTTATTTTAGATCAGTATTAACTTGTCATTTTTGTTATTTTTAATTTCAGGTCATACTATCATGCTTTGAATAATTTGTCAGTCTCTATATATCACCACGACTTCATACTTGTACTGTACAAGATAATTACACTTATGGTGTAGGTATGAGCAAGGAAGCACTTTACAGGTAATTTACCAAAATTTGCCTGGAAGGAAAATGGGAAACCATTAAGAAAAATCCCTCGTCAGTACACCCGACTGGGATCAAACCACGAACTCCTCGTCATATGAAGTCTGGTCCGGCCACCGAAGCGGGTTTCATCACCCAGTGTTTGGATTGATAATATTTTGTAAAAATTAAATGAACTTTATTCTCTCTATAATTGTGAGGTTGTAAAATCCTCTTTATTGGAGAAGCAGTTAAGCATGTTCCCACTATGGGGACACACACGCTCACACTCTCGTCATGCTCACGCTCATGAGATGCACCGAGGTATTCACACTTGGAAGAGAAATATTTTCAAGAATCTTCATATCAGAAGCAGATTCAGTTCCCTGGCAACACAATATGATTTAAATTTGTAGGTTTGAAATTATGGAATTTATTAAGATAATAAAATAAACGTCGAGTCTTACCCGTTTTGTTAAAAGTCTGTCCAATTTCCTTCCATACCTTATTTTTTTATTATCATCACTATAAAATGTGTTTGCCAAGTTGTATAGTTCAGGTTTGGTAGGCACAAGTTCAATCAATGTTTCGTCCATGGGGTCCATGTTGTTTCGGCGGGTTTAAAACAAACCGGAGCTTGGGACTATACTGCTCATGTCATGTTTACACTAGCGCTCCAGTAGGGCTACGATCAAATTACCGCACTCAAAATATTCTTGACAAGGATCGTGGTGGTCATAATGAGTGCGCATGAGCGTGGCACTCTCTATAGTGTGAACACTCCCATTTTATTCACACAGTACGATGTTTGAGTGCTCCCCTGTAGTGTGAAACAACCTTATAATTAACCTGGAGCAGGTATTTGCCAATCATGTCATGTTTAACTAAATGCTAGAGTTAGTATCCTAAAGGCTACTCATTAGAATTCTTTCCACATTTACATTTCCTTTTTTAGACCGTCTTTTTGTAATTTTAAAGTACCTTCTTAGCATTTGTAATGCCATTGTATTGGTCATATAATGACTACTTTTATGACATACAAATCAAGTCCCGTGGTTATAATCAAGTACGGCTACAAGGAAGGGGATATAAGAGAAGGCTTACGACATCTTGAACTTGGATGTAGTCTTCTTCTGATTTATAAACAAAAGAACAGTTTTATTAAAATTAAATTGGTTATCTTACAGCTTTGGTAACCATTGTACCTTAAATTATGTCAACTTGCATTACACGGTCCCACTTCACATTGAACACTTGTTTTTCTGTCTCAATCTAGGTCCCTGGGTCTATTTAGTGGTTAAGAAGGCGTACATGCCAAATTTCCAACGCATTTTGTTAAATATTAGTACAAGTAGGGAACATATTTAAGAATAGCTACCATGGTTGAATGGTTTGGCTTGATGAGATATATTCTGTTCTCCGCGAACCTTAAACTAGAGAAGACATAAACGTTGTGTTTGTACGTGACTATGTCATAAATATAATTAAAAAGATGAATATAACAACATATCACTACGTAGTTTAAACATGTCTGAGATTTGGCTGCTTGATAAAACTATGGATCTGATTTAGACGGGTTCCTTACTCTCAGGACAACTCAGTCCCTGTTTTAACAATTGCAGAAGATTATTACACTGAAACATTGGTCCAAGTCTTTTTTCAATTATATTATTTTTAATTGACATTTTTTCAGCAGTGTAGTTTAACAACAACCCACTATCTAAAGTTGACGAATGCAGCAGTCTGTACAAAGATGACATTTTACTTTTAATATCCATTACTTATTCCAGCCTGTTTTATTCTAAACACCGCGTCTTACAATCTGTTCGGGTTATACGCTTTTGTACTAATTTACACTAATGGTTTAAGCATTAGGAAGGTTTAATTGAAAAAGATTGCACCCTAATTTGCATGGAAGTCAAGTGGAAAACTATTTGAAAAACCGCCCTTAGTGCACCCGACCGGGATCGAACCCCGATCTCCCCTTATTCGGCATCCAGCCTGTTGCCTGGGTCAGTTTTTTTATTCAAGCCATAATATTTTCCCCTACCGGATTGCTAGGCCTGTCATTGCTCCATATGGATTAAAAATTAACTTAAGACAAGAACAAACACAACATCCTGTCCCCAGCCTTAATTCACCACTATGAAAGGGTAAACCCACATTTCATTAATGATACAGTTTTCGACCATTCCAGGAATTGAACCCGGTACCCATATATCAATAGACAGACACGCTACCGACGCCACCAATGTGTCGGATTCGTATAAAGATTACGTGAGGGGTTGAAATTAGAGTTTCTATATTATAAACATTATTATAAAAAATATTGTTTCATTCTATTCATCAATTTGAATATTTAAAACCAATTTTACATAAAAAAAATTATTCTTCTACTTTAATTATAATTCAAACAAATCAATTGTTTTCAAATCTTTACCAATACATTACAATGAAATCAAAGTTTTACATTTATTTGGTTATTATTTATCACTTACTTTTATTCAATCTTTTAAATCATGGGGATTATAAAACCTTATCAGTTGTATCAATAAATCTTAGACTTACTTAAAATACATATGTGCTGTGCGGGGGTCTGAAGGAAAAAAACCTGTATTTGTGGTCACATGAACTAGGTCGTCTAACTTGTAGAAATAATTCATTACTAGGGAAGAGTAGATATTGGTTTGTATCTCGGCTGAGTTAACTGAAAATTGTATATTTATATGTAATTTATTAATGTGGCTTTTCTATACCCTCTTCAGTCAAATGTGGCTACACTTCCTCATAAACTAACTTACTCATCTCTATCATCTATGGATTGAGCCATAATTAGCAATGCAGTTACATCTATAAATAATAATAGTAATAATAATAATAATAAAACTAATAATTAAAAGATAAGTAATATATCTAAAAAGAATTATAAAATTGTTTAATTATTGCCTTATTTGCTATATGACATTAGCAACTCGAAAGCTCATTGCAGCACATACAAAAGTACTTCACCTATCCCTATCTTGAGCTAGCTCTTTCCAGTCCACCTCATTACACCTTATCCCTATCTTGAGCTAGCTCTATCCAGTCCACCTCATTACACCTTATCCCTATCTTGAGCTAGCTCTTTCCAGTCCACCTCATTACACCTTATCCCTATCTTGAGCTAGTTATATCCAGTCCACCTCATTACACCTTATCCCTATCTTGAGCTAGTTATATCCAGTCCACCTCATTAAACCCCATCTCTTCCTCCCACCTGTGTCCAGGGGCTTTGCACGAAATATATTAGGGGGGGGGGGGTGAATCAGTGTTTTTTCCAGTTCTAAGCATTTCGAAATTAGAAAAATTTCCAAGTAGCAAAGGAGAGTATAAAAAGAGCAATGTTGATAACGTTGGGGTAAGGGGGTAAGGGGGCCAAGAAGAGGCTCCCATTCAAAAAAAAATTGGAGTGATAATCAAGCCTTGAAGCGAACTTTTAGGCAACTATATTTTTAAATTTATTTTTTTAATTGCAAGGTTGTAGCCAACCAATAATTTCAGGCCTGTGTTTGGCACATCCCCTAACTGCTGAAGGCTGGAAAAATTTCTAAATATCAAACACCTCTAAAAGCTATCTGAAGTGGTACTTTTTATGGTAATACAGCCCCCTAATTTGTATTTGTAAGTTCTATATCGTTTGAAACATAAATAAAGCCATTTTGTACATAAAATTTCGGGGGTGGTTTGAGCCCCCGAAACTCCCTCCTGGTGACAGCCTTGTTTATTTGTTCATATTGGGGTTTTAAAGCTACAAGGATTTTTCAGTGCAACTTGAATTATTATTGATTTCAGTTTACCTGCATATGAGCTAAATATCCAATTGAGTTTAAATATATTTATTTAGATTTGCAGATATTTTTCAAATCGTGTATTTTGGATTAATTTTTTTACTGAATTTACTACAGTGGTTTCCGATATTTTGTAGTTTATGACCACAACTTTTCTCTCTGTGGCCATTGCGACCCTTTGATAACTTGAAAGCGTTCAAACCCAAGTTTTTTCATTGTGAATTACTATCGGCCCGGACTATCTACAGTTAGCTACACCAGTGGGATGGGTAAAATTTAGAGGAAATGTACAATTATTTGCTTATGTACACTTATTTGGAGGGGTATTAGGATAAACTACCCCTGGCCACAATTAAAATCCTTACTTCACCTTCACCAACAAACAAACCATGTCCACTGTTGCTTGTTTTAGTTATTATAAATTGCTTACAGTAATGATTATATGTGACTAATATGTAGTGAAATAAAATCAACAATCCCTGTGTTGGGGGATGATTTTATAATATGTTAGCAGTATTACAAGGTTGCCACAGTAAACAAGTCAGCAAGAAGCTATCAGAATGGAATAGCCAAAAGGAACCTAAGCAATAGGTCTTTTTTTTAAGCACTTTAACAATTTACGTTTCTATTATAATCTCGTATCTTATTATAATCATTAAAATCCTTGAAAAAGTAAATATAAAGTTAAAAACTCTATATTATGACCCCACCAAAAACACGCTGCGACCCCCAAATTGGAAACCGCTGCTTTATTATAAGACAGTTGGAAGCAATATTTGACTTGTAAGCTCCCGGAGATGTAGAACTCGCTCATCACTTTATTAAAAAAATTAGCAATTTGGCCATGTTTATTTAAAAATATTTTCAGTTGTAAAACAAAGCAATAAAAATGGAATTTATTTATATTCATACAGTATTTTGATATCTGTCTACCAATGTCCTGCTTCATAACCTCATGGAAGTTGCCCTAAAATGTTAATACTGGTACGTCTATAAACTATTCAAAACATATTGTAATCTAGCACGTGAGGGTGAAGGGGCTTCCCCTGACATTTTATTAAATAACTTATGGCAAATTCGAAATAAGCACGCTAAACAACATGGTTATACGAAATTTAATGCAAATCGAACACTAAATAATGAGTTTTAAAATGTATCCACAATATAAAAATGTTAAAGGGTAAAAAAAAACTTAATTTTGGTTTAATTTAGTCTACTTAATCAAATGAAAAATTACAATAGTTGTTACAATGTAACTCAGCTCTATTATTCCTCTTCCTTCATTGTTGCCTTGAGCCTATTTAAATTGCTTTCATGAAAGCCTATTTTAATAAACAATGAAATAGGATACATCAGTTAAATTCAAACTAGTAGGGACACTTGCTAGATGTGTATTTCAGAAGTCAAACACTAACACTAATCTCAATGTCCTCATTTCATCAGTCAGCTCTTTCGATAAGAAAACAATTAAATCTTACTTAACATTCACTGCATTTATGCCTTCAAAATTTAATAAAACCCTAATTAAGGCATTGGCTGTACAACATGTGATAATTTGAATCAGAAAACTGTGACAGTCTAGCAGCCATGACAGTCACAACTAAAACACCAAACAATAAACAAAACATTGGCTGACAATTCCGCTACTTCAAGTATTGCTGGCTGAGTGAAATTTTGCTACTGGGAAGCTCATGTTCCCTCATGATTTGTTTACATACCACATTCAGCATACACTCACCGACCGTTGGCTCTGTCTACTGACAATGGTGTTACTAGACTACTTGATTATCTAAGATTTCTACATTCTACGAAACAAGGAATCTACTTTAAATGTTTGACGATTTTTGAATTTGGCATTTTTTTAAGAGTAGGGCTCAACAGTTGGGAAATTTTAAATTTTTCTGTATAAGTCTGTATTTAAGGACTTTCATAATAAAAAGTAATGGGGTACAGAATAAATCTAGAATTTCCCAACTTCAGATCTCAAATTTCACAAAATTCCCAACTTTCAAGCCTTTAACCAACATTGAGGAGGAAGGGGGGGACACCCTCCTGACCCCCGAACCCCCCCCCTCCCCTGCTACTGCCTGTGTCTAGGTCTTCCCACTGGTATCTTCCCACTAGACTTGTAGTCAATACCCTGAACAAGGTTCCGCTCTATTTCCCATGTCCTGCCCACCGTAATCCGCGACATTTTACTAGCCTAACACTGTCTGGTTTATTTATCTAATTTACAATATATATAGATAAGAAATAATCAGGCATGTAGCCAGGAGGGTGAGGGTGGGGTGTATTGTAATGTCTGGAAGACCACTGATAGAAATTTAACAAATTCCACATTTAAATTTAAAAAAAAACATATCAAAAGAGTAAATTAAAAATAAATATATTATGCAGCTGAGTCGTAAGCTTTAATTATACTTTCCACTATTCATTTCAGATACGTTGGCAAGGGGAAAGGGGTTGGGGGTTTGGAACTCCTATTCTAAAATGCCATTACATCAAAATTAATTTTTTATTTTCAAGACATAAAAAACGGGTATACTATTATTGAATCATATTATTATTTATGAGCTATTGTAATGTATAAATTTTGCTACTTAAGCAGTAGTCTTAATCATTCAGTCTTTTAGATATTTTGTAGTGGCTAAAACCTGCTATTTTCTTAAACGGTGACATCAATAATACCATTGTGTGGACTTGTTATTTAAAAAAACTTAGGCCGGTGCTATTTTCCAACATTGATAATCGTGTGTGCGAGTGCTCTTATTAATTTCCCATTTCAATTTTCTCTCAACCCTATTTTATTTCAATTTCAACCCTCTCTCATTTCCCCTTCAACCCTCTTTTATTTACTTTTCAACCCTGTCTTTTTATCCTTTAAAACCTCTCCCGTCTCCCCTTTAAAACCACTCCGTCTCCCCTCAATCCTTTCCGTTCCTCCCTCAATCCTCAATCTTCACCCGTTCCCCCCTAGATCCTCTGCCGTCCACCTCATAGCACCCCCAATGTATTCATAGAGGCATTCCTGGCCAGTGTGTTTGAAGATGAGACGGAACATAACATAGTCCCTAAACCAAGCACGCACTCTTTGTACGCATGCGCGTGGGCATACTTGACCTCATTCTCATCAAAAGGAAACAACTATTGCATTTATCGCTAAATATTAATGGCTTGGTATGCCATAAATCTAATAATTATGAGTAATATCTAGTTTTTATACTCTTTTCCACATCACCATGAGGTGGAGTATATGGAGCGTTTTTTTAGTTTGATATCCTCTGTAGGCCCAATCTACTACACTTTTTTTTATTTCATCTTTATTCGTTTGGAAGTTGAGGGTTGACAACTCTCTTACTTTTCTTTATCAATTATTTCATTTCCTTGGTTGCTCCTTTGGGAATGTGTTTCATTTTATGACTCAAAAACCTCGCTGTTCTCTTCGGTCATGATGTGGTCTAGTTGAACATCGATTTCTTGGTCGTAATCCAAACTCTCCTTTACGTTTCAAATGTTTGTGCACGATTGTCCCCAACAATTGAAGCAAATGATGGAACATCATAGTCCAACTTTTCTACACCTGCATGCTCCTTTACAGTCTTTAATACATATGCAGGATATAGTCTTTAGGAGCCTTTGTGGGGCTGGATCTTTAATGGTGGTAATGGGCAAACATAGGCTTAACTAGAAATTATAAATGGGGGGCCTCCCCGATAGACATGGACTCTACACCAGTAAAAAGGAGGGTTCATTTATGAGTGCCTAAGTTACGATTTACGTTTATAGTAAATAATCGACTAGCAATTCAAATAAAACTAATACCCTGAAACATTATTATTAGCACCACGTCTTACTACCCGTTCGGGTTATACGCACTTACACTAATGTGTAATGTTAGGGTGATTGTGAGATGAAATGGAAGACCTACAGTTTAACTTGGAATCCGAACCACGGTGGAGGCCTGGCATTCCCCACATGTCTTGTCATAGGTGACGGAAGGGTTTGGTAATCAGATAAATTTGTGCCGTGACCGAGGATAGATCCCCGGACCCCAGCACAGAAGTCCAACACCTTACCCCTAGACCACTAGGTCACCGTGTCCCTGTAACAGGATTATATTAACAATAAGTTAATTTAAAAAATGTTTTTGTTTTATTGTAGAATACGAAAGAAACATGGTTTGGTGTAACAGCAAACTAACTTAAGGATAGTGTCCAATTACAACCTTAATTTAGTCTGAACTCCAATCTAAAAAGGTGATTTTTACCATTGGGCTCATCTATAATTTCGATGTTTAATTCTCGATGTTTATTTAAATCGCTAGGCCACTAAGCTTTTGCTGCCCTGTTGTATTTCTCAAGTAAGTTTTTAATCTCCAAAGAGCTGAGAGCAACCTTTCACTGGTGCTTGTTGACACTGGAAAGGTTACTAAGATTTTCATCAATGTATTGATAAATGGAAATATTTCTTCATTGCAGGCAACATAATACTTCATAGCCTTTCTTGAACTTATTTTCAACTCATTCCCTCTTTCGTGCCACATGTAAAGTTCACCAATTGCTGCCATATCACTACACTGCAACTCGTGCCACATGTAAAGTTCACCAATGGCTGCCATATCACTACACTGCAACTCGTGCCACATGTAGAGTTCACCAATTGCTGCCATATCACTACACTGCAACTCGTGCCACATGTAAAGTTCACCAATTGCTGCCATATCACTACACTGCAACTCGTGCCACATGTAAAGTTCACCAATTGCTGCCATATCACTACACTGCAATTCTTGCTTCTAATAAAACCCAGCTTTTTCATCTGTTCCTTCTCTACTTCAGTGATAACCGATTCTTCTTTTGGCATCAGGCGCATAAATCTGCCAAGCACTTCTTGATGGTTCAAGAAACGAGTTTTTAATTGACTCGCAAAATGATCCAAAATCGGCAAACAAATTGCATCTCTGAAGTAAGCCTCATCGGAGTATACTTTTACATTACACCTCTGTGTTTGTCTGGTGGATATTCTTGGTGATTTGAACCAAATAATTCAAAAAGTGTTTTAGCTGATTCGTAAATAGCTGAAAACTCAATTTCAGTGTTTGTTCTTATTTCTTGAAAATGTTCCTTGAGCCGATTTACCATGTTAATGGCAGCTAGAAGATCTATCTTCTCAAGTTGCAATGCTCGGCAAATTGGTAAGTACAAAGAGAAAACCTTTGCTAACACCTGTAGAGTAATTAATAAATATGAATTTTATATGGTACACTGAAATTGAACTACTGGTGATGATGAATCAGTATCTTCCAAAAAAATTTTTTAACCTACTAAAACACTGAACAATTCACAATGCCGCATTATATTATGAATAATTTGAGTGATTAAATTAATAAAGGGCAGGGTTTAAAAATAAATTGCGTATGTTTTACTTATTTTTTCCAATTAATAGGGGTGAGGGTTAAACCCCCAACCATCCTCCCCCCAGTTACGCCACTGATGGGAAGCAGGCCAAACTTAGTGTTCCTCCAACCCCAATCTTGCGGGCTCTTGAGATTTCCACACCGTTTCTGAACTCGGTGTTACGTTCGGAACGAATTCTGACGTGCACCTGCCAGAGGGAGGTAAAGATGAGAGGTAGAATATACTTTTTTGATAATTCTTTCGTGAATAATTGGAATATTAGATTGTCTAACGAGTTTTCACTGCACAGGGCTCTTTAAAGGGCTGCAATAAATTACTGACCTACCGTGTCAATCACATCCGGATGTGCATATAGGTCTTTAAAAATATGCATGATTTTCTGTAGCTTTAATTCTTTCTTCAATAGCCTAAAACATTTTAATTTGCCCTGATAAATGTGGTAGCCTTGTTGAAGCCTCTAAATGCATGTAAAAACAAAATATTGTTCTTCACTATTTAATAAATACTTTTCGAGCATAATGTATTTATTATGTTTCGAAAGAGAATAGAAAAGAGCTGTCTGTGACACTCCATAGGTACACTTGAATTCTCGCTTCTCCTATCAAGTAGAAGAAGTGACGATTACAATTACAAAATTATAACATAAATCTTTGGGGAGGATTAGACACAAGAGAAATATACAAGTATAACAAATCAGTTTATTAAAATGTAAACAAGAGAAATATAATTACAAATGTTTTAAATAAATATTAGATCAAACACTCCATTGTTATTAAAGATAACTGTGTTCAGTTCCGAAGACTAGGAACTATCAGAAGTAAAAGTGAACGTATAGTTTAGTTTATCAACTCTAGAAATAAAGATAAATGCTAATTCTCCTACGAAGGAGCGTCTGTCTCAACATAGCGGCAGTCAAAGACAGGCAATAAATAAAAATACAAGGTTGAACCACAATATATGACGATAATCCAGCCTAGCTAATACCAGACTAAGACCAGATAGGTCTATTTATGAATAATAATAATAATAATATATGGAATGAAAACAAAGGGTATTAAATCCTGATTTTATAGAGTTACTATAAATGAAGTTATATAAGCTACATAGCTTGAGTTAACTCTATAGAGAGTTACGAAAACCTAAGAATAATCTCCTAGAAGATGAACTAGCATATTACAAATAGTAAATGGTGAACTATCAGGCATCTACGAGGTTAAACTACTATGGCCGGTCAATTCCTAATAAGTACTGTCTGGACATTCAATAGTATATTTCTATTTCCTCTCTAACTTGGACACACAATAAATAGTACAAACATTATTTTTTTACCTAATATAAATGGCGCCTAAAGAGGCCGGAGACAAAACACTATACGTGTGGGCCACTACTATAAACTAATAGTGCTGCCACAGGTTGGGCACCATAACTATACACAAACAAGAAATAATAGTGACTGCTATATCTCACTGATCTAATTAGGTCTTTGAAGAAAACATTAGATAACCTGATTGATTTCTGCCATAAGGAGATCCTAAACATGGTCATACCGTTTAGGGAGTCATTATTATTCCCAAATATATAAAACTATGTCTAAAGGACTTTGAAAAGGTAATCAGACACTCCGACATAGTAAATAAAGTCATATGGACCTAGATAAATAGAGCATTAAGCCCATCATTCTAAACTACGCCATATGGGCATTGGAAAATATGTCATAAACGCTATGTCTAATGGACATAGAAAAAGAGCGTTAAGACTAACATTAAAAGACTATGTCTTATGGACATAGGAAATAAAGTCAGACATTCTGACACAAAAAACTATGTCTGATGGACTTAGTTAAAGAGGTGCTACGAATAAATCCCAGCTTCTAACTTTTAAATACTTAAAGTCCCAGATGAGGTTTCATCTGCGACGAAAAACATCTCTGCCATTTCTTCGAAGCGGAGCCTGCGAGTAAGATGTCAGTTAGTTGATGGTCCCGGCATAGTCAGCTGGGGCAGTTTTCCTGGAGCTCGGGCGTTTCGCGGCAACAAACCCACCGTGAGTTAATATCTGCCCCCATTATTAGAATATATTAGCTCTTGTATTCATTGTGTAAGTTATATTTATGTCATTTTTATTGTACATCAGTTACAGCAAGTTTAACATGCTACACACTAATAATCATAGAAAAGGTATACGTATAGAAAGGCCACTCCACTGTTGGCAAGTATAACCACACGATAGCGCTCACGGCGTTAGTGCCCCAAACTAGATCAGCTAGTCCGATAAAAGTGTCCACCCACGCTAATAATTGTGGTTGTCAGAGCGAGAGTCAACCTGTCAGGTAGCGTGTATAGCTCACTAATCCCTTCAAGACATTTTAAAAAACTTAGGGGATGGGGGTAGAGAGAAGGAACATTCCATCGGGTCACTATTGGCCCCCTTGGTGGCTATATTGATAGAAAATATAATTTTAATATATTTTCCCATTGTTGCGGTGGATGCAGACCTCACACGAAGGGAAAAGACTATTATGTTAATTAGACCCCTAAAATAAAGCGATCAAAACATTTTCCAGCTTTCTCGGATTATTTTACTGTTCAGTAAAATTGTTTTGCCCTGACGCCTGGCCTAGTTTAACTAATTTGCATGTAGTATTTAGGTAACACGTTCATATTTCACAATTTACTGTAAAATATGTAATTTTACTATCGATATTTGATGTTTCACAAACATTACAACATATTTCTTGTATTAAAGACATTTTATAAAATAAACCTGACAGTGTAATACCAGCCTAAGACCTTACTAGATATTATTTGTTGGAGGTGGGTGGTGGGGTAATAGGGGGTTGTGTACCTATCGGTCTGTTACGATAATTCATTTAAAACATATATCTGGTGTAATCCTGTTTCAAAACACAGGTATCACATCTTATCGGAAGATTTGCTCCTTTAGATTCCAACAAAGGATGATTACTTACTGATCTGTCGTTCTCGAGAAACTGACAGTTTGCAAGAAGGAGGCTGAGTGTTATTTGAGGACTAGTCAAGTATTAGTGTAGTTTGAGAGGCGAGTTGGAGTGAGACGGTTCTAATACCAAATGCCACTCAAACAGCACTCAAGTATAGTTCCTGCATACCAGTCTCAGTGTCGAGTTCTAGTGTAGTTAATTATCGTCTAAACACATATTAATGGACATTTACAGGTACTGTATATTTTCTGTCAATAATTTTAGTCATTGAACCACAAAATAAGGGCATGCATTGAGCTATTAACATAAATCAGGTTTGGTAGATCGAGGATCCCCGATACTAGTGACACACTCAACCACTAATCGCTACAGTCGTTACGTGAGTGGGAGAAGAGAACTCAAGTTCCTGTTATTGCTTTGTTGTAACTCATTTGATAATATATCAGCTGTTAACATTCTATTTATAATATCATAGTAGTGTCCTGTTAAGTACCTAAATGATTTGGTACTAAAAACTCTGTGTATAAGGTTGTTGTCAAAGTAAGCCCTTTTTTATGCAAAAAAAAAAGGGGGTAACGTCTCCTCAAATATTGCTGTCACGCCGGATGATATTTTGAGCCCCCCTGTACTAAGAAATGTCCCCGGTGGGGCTGACGGATCACGTGTTTACCCAGCTCTTGGGGTTTCGTGCAGGAGAGCTCGCTGTCGTAAGATGCTCCGTAAAGTAGAATTGCAGACACTGTTCAATATGAGAGTTTGTCAACCACAATGTATGGAGGACTGAAACATAAACCAAATAAATAAATGGTACGGTGTCCCACATAAACGCTCTCTCTGCTTTATCTAGACAGCTTGGAGGTGCCTTCCGTGTATCCGCGTAGCAAAATACTAGATACAAATTATAAAAAAGAGGAAAGAAAAAAATCATAATCCTAAAACAATTATGATAATCAATTCTTTTTTTTAGTGCCACGTCTTACTACTCGCTTGGGTTATATACTAAATACACTAGTGGTTTTAGAGATGAGAAAGGTTATATTCAGAAGAAGTATAACCACATTTGCGTGGAGGGAGAGTGGAAAATAATTTTGGGAAAACCACCTTTAGTACACCCGACCGAGATTGGAACCCTGATCTCCCAGTTATCGGCAGTCTAGTCTACCGCGAGAGTAGCGCATTAGAGAGTGCGGCCACCTAAGCGGGTCAACAATTAATTGAAATTAAAAAAATACTCTATGGTGTAAGCCCGCCGCCATTAACAGTGATAGAGCCAACCTTTGTTGATATGGGTTGTCATGTGGTCATAAAATGAATCTTTTGTCAGTTAATCTCAGTTTTCTTAACTGGAGCTGCTACTTATGTATCCAAGTAACTCCTCAATTGTCCTCACGAGCCTGATTTTGACCCCGTTCCAGACCCACTGCTTCACAGATAAGTTTTGGAAGCGCCGGGGATCGAACTCTGCACCTCTGGATCTGTAGCCAGGAACTCTGACAGTATCTGTCCGACATTGACCACAAGAGAAGTGAAACGAAATAATAAACATTGTTATGGGATAGTATCGAAAGGAGAGAGCAAAATAAATGACACGACACAATCATAAACATTCTCAGAGAGTGTAATTAATATAGCTTGGAAGTAAATGTTCAAAAATAGGCTTTCAATAAACCACACTTAAGAAGTTTTTTCTCAGAAAAAAAACATAACATCTTGTTAAACACGATAAAACAATTTTCATAGGCTTGTACAAATTTCAAACTAAATTGTTCAATTTTTTTTTAAATTCAAATTTCTAAAGTCAGTTATTTTTAAACCATCCTCAAATTATTTATATTTGTAAAATATAAATATATTCTTGTTTTTAATGAAAATATACTCATTTTGAACTAAATATTAATGGCCATTTTAAAAAAGTTTCAAAATTTTTAAAATTGGTTAAAGTAATTTCCATTAAATTAATTTACTTTATAAAAATCAACATATATTATTATCGATAATGTAAGTCCTAGAAACAATTTTTGAACAACATTGTTTGACCTATTAAAAAATTGTATTTAAAAAAATCTAACTACTATATAAGGAGTTTTTTTTATGAAAAACAAATATAAACAAATATCTATTTTGTATAAAACTTGCTGCATATCCATTTTGAACCAAATTTTTCCAGTCATCTTAAAAATATTTCAAATGAAATTATATTACTCTATCAGTAAATGAATTCATACCCGAAAAACAAGTAAACAATTTCACTAAATATTTTAAACAAAATCTTTATAGCAATTTTCTAAAAATTATAGATTTCAAAAATCAATTATTTGTAAATTACCCTTAAACTATCTTAAGAACAAAAAGAATATATAGTTTTATGTGTCAATTTAAACACTCTTGAGATATACATTGTAAACAAAATTGTAAAAGCAATTTTCAAAAAATTTGGCATTTTCAAAAACCACAAATTAGTAAAAACCCTTATTTTATGGACGAGGGTCAAAGCAAAATAGAGTCTCTAAATATCAATTTTGAACAAAATCCATCGAACAGATTTGGATCGACACCCAAGAATTGATAACATTGTAGAACTCACTTTTGTTTTATTTCGGGGGAAACGTAAAGATTCCACACAATCTCGCGGTGGAAAATGTTCACGTTCACAATACTTTCTCCTTATGTGTGAAAGTAAAAAGTAACATCACAGTTCACCACGTTACATCAGCAGACATTATTTATTTGAATGATTGTTTTGTTGCCATTTAGCTAGATGTTAGGGCATTTCACACGTGTCGGACACCATGTCTACCGACTACCAGCAAGTAGTCACTTGTTCATTTGAAGGCTGTTTTATATATTTCCAGACATGAGCTTGGATTTAACTAACACACAAGATTTTACAAGTGTGAATAAGGTCGTCCTGTCGTTTGTAATGTTCCAAAATGTCAAATAGTTTGTAGAACAAACCTTTCTCCAGCCATTCATGGAGCAGAAAATGTACTTGTAAGCGTTTATTCTTAATTCTCCTCTTCCGTCTTCTGTTTAGAAGCACTACTAACAACTGTTCCCATTAGTGCTTACCCCAAACACCAGGGTCCGACAATTGTGTCCCATCAGTACTCGCCCTAAACACTACGGTCCGACACTTGTGTCTCATCAGTACTCGCCCCAAACACCACGGTCCAACACTTGTGTCATAAGTACTCGCCCCAAACACCACGGTCCGACACTTGTGTCATAAGTACTCGCCTTAAACACCACGGTCCAACACTTGTGTCTCATCAGTACTCGCCCCAAACACCACGGTCCGACACTTGTGTCTCATCAGTGCTCGCCCCAAACACCACGGTCCAACACTTGTGTCTCATCAGTGCTCGCCCCAAACACCACGGTCCGACACTTGTATCTCATCAGTACTCACCCCAAACACCACGGTCCAACACTTGTGTCTCATCAGTACTCGCCCCAAACACCACGGTCCGACACTTGTGTCATAAGTACTCGCCCCAAACACCACGGTCCAACACTTGTGTCCCATCAGTGCTCGCCCCAAACACCACGGTCCGACACTTATGTCTCATCAGTACTCGCCCCAAACACCACGATCCGACACTTGTGTCCCATCAGTACTCGCCCCAAACACCACGGTCCGACACTTATGTCTCATCAGTACTCGCCCCAAACACCACGGTCCGACACTTGTGTCATAAGTACTCGCCCCAAACACCACGGTCCGACACTTGTGTCATAAGTACTCGCCCCAAACACCACGGTCCAACACTTGTGTCTCATCAGTACTCGCCCCAAACACCACTGTCCGACACTTGTGTCATAAGTACTCGCCCCAAACACCACGGTCCGACACTTGTGTCATAAGTACTCGCCCTAAACACCACGGTCCAACACTTGTGTCTCATCAGTACTCGCCCCAAACACCACGGTCCGACACTTGTGTCTCATCAGTGCTCGCCCAAACACCAGGGTCCGACAATTGTGTCCCATCAGTACTCGCCCTAAACACTACGGTCCGACACTTGTGTCTCATCAGTACTCGCCCCAAACACCACGGTCCGACACTTGTGTCATAAGTACTCGCCCCAAACACCACGGTCCAACACTTGTGTCTCATCAGTACTCGCCCCAAACACCACGGTCCAACACTTGTGTCTCATCAGTACTCGCCCCAAACACCACGGTCCGACACTTATGTCTCATCAGTACTCGCCCCAAACACCACGGTCCGACACTTGTGTCATAAGTACTCGCCCCAAACACCACGGTCCGACACTTGTGACATAAGTACTCGCCCCAAACACCACGGTCCGACACTTGTGTCTCATCAGTACTCGCCCCAAACACCACGGTCCAACACTTGTGTCTCATCAGTGCTCGCCCCAAACACCAGGGTCCGACACTTGTGTCTCATCAGTACTCGCCCCAAACACCACGGTCCGACACTTATGTCTCATCAGTACTCACCCCAAACACCATGGTCCAACACTTGTGTCTCATCAGTACTCGCCCCAAACACCACGGTCCGACACTTGTGTCTCATCAGTGCTCACCCCAAACACCACGGTCTGACACTTGTGTCTCATCAGTGCTCGCCCCAAACACCAGGGTCCGACACTTGTGTCTCATCAGTACTCGCCCCAAACACCACGGTCCTACACTTATGTCTCATCAGTACTCACCCCAAACACCACGGTCCAACACTTGTGTCTCATCAGTACTCGCCCCAAACACCACGGTCCGACACTTGTGTCTCATCAGTGCTCCCCCCAAACACCACGGTCCAACACTTGTGTCTCATCAGTGCTCGCCCCAAACACCACGGTCCGACACTTGTGTCTCATCAGTGCTCGCCCCAAACACCACGGTCCGACACTTGTGTCTCATCAGTACTCGCCCCAAACACCACGGTCCGACACTTGTGTCTCATCAGTACTCGCCCCAAACACCACGGTCCGACACTTGTGTCTCATCAGTGCTCGCCCCAAACACCACGGTCCGACACTTATGTCTCATTAGTACTCGCCCCAAACACCACGGTCCGACACTTGTGTCTCATCAGTACTCGCCCCAAACACCACGGTCCGACACTTGTGTCTCATCAGTGCTCGCCCCAAACACCACGGTCCGACACTTATGTCTCATTAGTACTCACCCCAAACACCACGGTCTGACACTTGTGTCTCATCAGTGCTCGCCCCAAACACCACGGTCCGACACTTATGTCTCATTAGTACTCGCCCCAAACACCACGGTCCGACACTTATGTCTCATCAGTACTCGCCCCAAACACCACGGTCCGACACTTGTGTCTCATCAGTACTCGCCCCAAACACCACGGTCCGACACTTGTGACATAAGTACTCGCCCCAAACACCACGGTCCGACACTTGTGTCTCAGTGTGAAATGTCTTTTACGGTTTCTTCTATTGGGGGTCGTGCATAAACCATGTAACGTCTTTTTCTTACCTTTTTGGTCCCCACTCGCCCCATGTAACACCATATAGACATTTAACCTAGTCCCTCCCCCCAACCTGTGTTATGCTGTTACACTTCCTCTAAATATAACCATCCGCATCCCTAAAAATACTAGCGTAATTAGTATATAAACTTCTAACCTGAACAGGTAGTAAGAAGCAGTGCTTAAAAAATCCCAGACCTCCATTTTAAAAATAGTTTTGCTTAGAGCTTGGAAACAATTGGTGTGAAAAAAAATTCTTATAGATGTTGCCATGATAAGATTTTCTTATCTCAAAGAGTTAAAAAAAGACATCAACATTGGATATAATCTGCTCATGTCATTTTCTAGTAAAAATGTGTTAGATCATTTGTTTGTAATAATGAACTGTGCCTACATCTGTATAGTATGTTAATCAAAATCGTTAGAGCCAAGTCCTAGAATATTAAATATGTCTCCTGTTTTGCTGTTAAGTCAACAACTCTTAATTTTAGGGGCTGATAAATAGTTAAAAATAAACTGTGGGGCAGATTATAAAAACCCCAAATACCAAGTTTTATTACCCACAGTAAAATTATTTATGCCCTAGGCTGGTTAACGTACAGACATACTGCGATCCAAAACATATTTTTAAATGCTGGGGGGTCATTAAATGTAGATATCCATAGAGTTTTTTGACCATTCCAATACTTTCTCTCTTAGGTGTTGCGAGAAAGTAAAAATGATGTGTAAGCAGCTATAACGTTTATCAATAGTAAGAACACGGTCGGAAGAACAGTATCTCAGTAATTTAAACAACTATCATATATTCATACGCCAATACATGGGATCTGAAGTGAGTGAGAATGTATAGTTTCATAGGTAATTTAGTCGAATTTGCGCGTAAGAAGAGTAGGAAACAATTAAGGAAAATCCTTCTTAGTAAACTCACTCGGATTCGACTCCCGCCTCCACGCCACTGTAAAATCAGACTTTATGAGATTTACTCCTGGCCCGCTTGCCTAACGATCATTGAGGTGGGCTGTAAGTGGACGTGAGTTAAGGCCAGGGTTTTTGCAGTTTTATATCTAAGCTTTTTTGGCAAAATACCATAAAGTATTACTCCAGTAGAAACACAGAGTTTAGTTTTCTATACGGGGGGGATAGAAACAGTTGTTGAATATCTGTCATGAGCATAGCAGCATAAGATGACAATTTTTAAATAAAGATAAAAAGTTGTCATTAAACTCCTGGACACCCTTGACAGATCTGATGTATTCAAAAAAATGTTGAGGTCTGCATGAGAAGAAAATTAAATTTTATGTTCGTACTGAAGTAAGCTTTGATTTATTTTGAGAAACAAATGATGTTCTGTAAAAACTGTGACTTTAACTTGCGTCCCCTACATCCCCACCTTTAATTCAATTCATTTTGCTCCTTAAGTGAGTAAAGTGAATGATAAACTGCATTCTGACGTTTTTAAACATAATAATATTCGTAAATTTGTAAAAATTACAACCAAACAAGGGAATCATACCTTGGATCTTTGGTTTAATGTAACAATTATCTACCACTGAGCTATCCCGGAGTCTTCCTATACTCAAGGTCATTCTTCACTCATAGTTTAAGACAGAGTCTGTGATGGACATGTGGAAATCATCGGTTACTATGAGCTATCATTGATATCACAGTCACCGGCGACGCGGGAGTAGCTTTATACTGCCAGTAGTACAATGAAAGTGAATCTGATACTTGATGCAGTTAAATCCGTAACATAAAGATAGTTTTGAACTCCCAATCTCCACTAGTCATGTATAATTAACTCTACAAGAGTATACTTTATCCATCCAATAATGATACTACTAAATTTACTAATAAAATAATACTGCGTCAGACCCAACTTGGGCGCGGAACCGCGGTTAAAGTGCACCGGCTTGCAAAGAAGGTTCTGCAGTCCCGCATAGCACATGTGCTAGAGGTAATGCCTAACTCAATGGCGCTCAGACAAACTCGTGTAGTCACGGAGCTACGTTGAAAATTATTAATACTTAGGTGACCGCATTTAAAATATGCAATCTAGTCAGCTGTTGAAAATAATTAAAAATTAGTGTATTTTTATTAATAAAAGAAAATTATGTTTGCATTAATATGATAATGATATTAATATTGCGCGTCTGGACTACATCACTTGTAGCCCAGTAGTGGAAAACTTAGCCAGTACTAATGCACCGTTGTCCAGGGGACGCTCGAATGTACTAATGGTAAAACCTCTCCATGGAGGCTCTTTCCATGTCCCAATGAGATGAGGTGATGGTGATAGTGAGTATGAGAGTGTGGAACCAGGGAAAATATTTAAACCTAATTTAAGACTAATTAACCAAACCCTGGTGACCGTTGGGTATTTCCCCCTTCGGAAAAATATATTCAAGGTAACCGGTAGGAATCAAGCCCAGGTCTCCTAGACTTGTAGTCAGCCGGGTACACTGACCACTTTACCATGGGGCTGGTTATTAATATAAGACTCAAAATTTATCTATACCCAAAAATATATTTGTATTTTTGATAAGGATTTCTTTAATAAATTGCACATCCGTACACCATTAAGAGTTTGATGAAATAATGTGTACAAAAGATTAACAAACACACATGCTGTATTTCTACAATATTTCAACAGTGAAAAATTAGAGCACATTATTATGTTGGTTCAACACTAAATCTGCGTTGCCTGTTATATCATATGGAACAGAGTTTACCATTGCTACTCCTAGGGTTGGACACAATTATGGGAAATACTGCACGCCATAAGCACTCCTCTTAAACAAGCACTCACACATATTTGATTCAGTAATCATCTGTGTAAACGTCACTGCTATATCTTAACATTTTATGAATAGATTAGTTTCACAGTCACATACGCAGCAGAAACATGGACAGTGAATGTAAGAGAGACGAGGAAGGTGGAGGACATGGGATTGAAGTTTGTGTGGAGCATGTTAGCTGTCACGAGGAGAAACAAGATTAGGAATGAGGTTATCAAGGAAATAGTGGGATTAGAGGGAGTATATGAGACAGTAGAGGAATAAATACTGAGATTACGGGCATGTAATGAGGATGGAGAAGGAGAGGATGCCAAAGCAAATGTTGGATATGAAGTATGCAGGAAAAATACCTTAAGGAAGACCAAGAAAGATATGGAAGGAGCAGATAACAGAAAGTGTTTTCAAGTGAGAGGAAAAGAATGGGATGAATTAAAGGAGGAAGAATGGTGGAAGGATAGAGGAAGATGGAAGCATTTTACTAGACTGACCCAACCAGAGTCTGTAAACAGTTGATTATTATGATGATTATGATGAGTTTCACAGAAGTTACTCAAAGGCCCAAAATGCAGAATGGAGATGCCACATACAGAAAAAACACATACCTATTTTCTGTAAATCGTACTCAATTATTAAATATTTGACACTCTTGAAACACTCTGAGAAAATTGAGGATGAGTCACATCACATCTATTTCTATGGAAGTTAATGTAGGGTTGAGACTATGAAGCTCATTCGAATGACAACAGCTCTCATCTGCAAATAGATTAACATACAGAGGGTAAACTGTTGTCATTAGAACGAGCTTTATAGTCTTGGACCTGAGATTTGTGTTAGAATGATGAGACTTACGGCATAAAGTTATGTAGAGATGACATGGCCAGTTTAATTTAAAGCTCGTTACACGATAAAACCCCTTTAGTCTGGAGACAGAAATATGGAGGTAAGTAAACGCTCGTACAATTAATTGCGCATGGCTTATAAGAGGGGTAGTTTAGTTACGAATGTAGCCGTATCAAGCATGTTGGCGTGTTGAATCAAATTCCCCAGTTTGGTTCTCATGTATAAGTGTCAATATTCGAAAACTTACCAATATGATGCGTGATACTGACACATTCTTTAACTAAAATGTAATTTTATTTAAATTGAAAATTGACACCTGGACGTGGGAATCAAACCCGGGACATTTGACTTACTACGCCAATGCTCTAACCACTGAGTTATTCTGGAATCATCCCGTGTCCAAAGCAGTTATTCACTCATATTTTATGGCAAAGTCTGAGATGGACGTGTGGAGATTGTCAGCTACATTTGAGTGACCAATTAATTTCATGAGCTATCATATAACGCAAACCTTCCATTTCCAGCTTCTAAGATTGGCTAGTCACGAGCGTTGGTTCACCTTCATTTCCCGCCTCTAGGCTTGGCTAGTCACGAGCGTTGGTTCACCTTCATTTCCCGCCTCTAGGCTTGGCTAGTCATGAGCGTTGGTTCACCTTCATTTCCCGCCTCTAGGCTTGGCTAGTCACGAGCGTTGGTTCACCTTCATTTCCCGCCTCTAGGCTTGGCTAGTCATGAGCGTTGGTTCACCTTCATTTCCCGCCTCTAGGCTTGGCTAGTCACGAGCGTTGGTTCACCTTCATTTCCCGCCTCTAGGCTTGGCTAGTCACGAGCGTTGGTTCACCTTCATTTCCCGCCTCTAGGCTTGGCTAGTCACGAGCGTTGGTTCACCTTCATTTCCCGCCTCTAGGCTTGGCTAGTCATGAGCGTTGGTTCACCTTCATTTCCCGCCTCTAGGCTTGGCTAGTCATGAGCGTTGGTTCACCTTCATTTCCCGCCTCTAGGCTTGGCTAGTCATGAGCGTTGGTTCACCTTCATTTCCCGCCTCTAGGCTTGGCTAGTCATGAGCGTTGGTTCACCTTCATTTCCCGCCTCTAGGCTTGGCTAGTCATGAGCGTTGGTTCACCTTCATTTCCCGCCTCTAGGCTTGGCTAGTCATGAGCGTTGGCTCATGTCATTCATTAACTGGGCAGCTTAGAGCCAACCCCCAAAGTCGTCAAGTCCATTAACCTGTAGTACCCCTTTAGAATTCTGAACTATTTTTAATGCCAAAGTTTTGTACTAGATTTGTACCATTTTGTACCACAAAGAAAAAGTTGTGCACCCGTACCCGTTTTGATTATTATTAGCACCGCGTCTTACTACCCGTTCGGGTTATACGCACTTACGCTAATGTGTAATGGTAGGGTGATTGTGAGATGAAATGAAGGACCTACAGTTTAACGTGGAATCCGAACCACGGTGGCGGCCTGGCATTCCCCATATTCACAAGATGTCTTGTCAGAGGTGAAGGAAGGGTTTGGTAATCAGATAAATCTGTGCCGGGACCGAGGATTGAACCCCGGCCGCCAGCACAGAAGTCTGACACCTTACCCCTAGACCACCAGGTCACCTACCCGTTTTGAGTAATTAGTATATCTAAGTGGTACCAAACTAGTACAAAACTTTGGCATTAAAATAAAAGTTCAAAATTCAAAAGTGGTAGAACAGCATTAACCTGGAGTCACCACTTTGATATGCTAGTTACTAAAAACGGGTATGGGTACAAAATTTTTACTCTTTGGAACAAAACGGCACAAAGCTAGTATAAAACTTTGGCATCAAAAATAGTTCGAAATTCAAAAGTGGTAAAACCGCATTTACCTGGAGTCACCACATTGATGGGCTAATTACTCAAAACGGGGACGGGTACAAAACTTTTTCTTTGTGGTACAAAATGGTACAAATCTAGTACAAAACTTTGGCATTAAAAATAGTTCAAAATTCAAAAGTGGTACTACAGGTTAATGGACGTAAAGTAGCTGAGGTATCAATGATCGCTCATTGTTATCCGAATATTTCCACTCGTCGATCATAGACTGGCATAACATAAGTGAAGAATGACCCTGAGTACTGGAAGATTTATGGCTAGCTCAGTAGAGCATATCCATGCTAAACCAAGGATCCGGGTTCGATTCCCGTGCTCATGTGTAGTTTAAAAACAACCCTAATTATAGACATGAAATTATTATATTGTACAAATATGTAATTCACACAATGCTTTCCTATGACTTTATAAAATCTTTCAGTCGATGAAAAGCAAGGGTTTTCAAGATAACTGTGTATTTTGTTCTACGTTAAACCATTGGCTGCTATGGTTGAATTAATCTTCTTATGATATCAAGCAACCGTGTTTCTATCCACAAGGGGCTGGACATGAACTCAACCTTTCGGCAGGTTAGTGCCGCCTTTACCGTCTGGTAGAACACCATGTGCCAAGGGAGTTAAGGAAGTGCGGTGGTTTCCTGTTGCCTTCCACACTGAAATTCTATGAGTGAACGTGAAAGGGTCTACCAATTATGCCGGGAAAGGTATTTTCCCATACCTTCCAGGGTTCTCTTAAATGCCACAATCGACATAGGACCGACGGCTGGGTTTGAACCCACGAACATCAGATCCTGAGACAAGCACTTTACACCTAGAGCACCTAGGTCGACTTGTTAGATTGTGCACTAGTTATTTGTAGATTTCAATCGAATGTTTCCTGCTCCACAGCGATTGTGCTATTTTTAGAATAAAGTTATATTTTCCACATATTTTAACTACTACATGAAAAGATGGCTGATGGCACTTTTATCTTCTAGTCCTCGCAGACCACAAACATAAACCGAAATATGCTTCTTGCTGATTGGCTTACCAAAGGAACTTTGACTCTACGTTTCCAACATTACATGTTTGTAAAGAAGAAACTTAACGATATTGATGTGAAATTCACAATTTGTGTGGTCACATTGTCTGCCAAGCTTAGAACTCTTCAAATCACACTTTTAAGTAAAATATTTGTGTCTTTAAGCTTAAGTATTTTGATTGTCAAATTAGTTTAAGTTTAAAGTTACAAAAGAAGCACGCATTGCGGAGAATGCGTGGAGGAAGGGAGGGGGGAGGGAGAGAGAGAGAGACATGCCATAATTGCGCGCAGCGTGAAAGGCACCCATGTCTGCCTGTGTGTGGGTGCGAGCCAGGCAAGAGCAGTCGAGTAGCGGCACGGGGCTCCAGATGAAATCTCCTGTTGCCATGGCGATAGAATCGATATAGCGGCAGCTTTGCTTCCTCCCTGGCCTTGGACTCCTCGCTGAACCCCAGGGGTGGGACCGGCCCGGAATTGGATCAAGTGGAGGGTTGCAAAATTAGCTGGCCTCGCTGCTCACCCTGGATGCTTGGGTTCGCGTCACTGTCCCTGTGTGCGTGTGTGTTGGTGGGTTTCACATACACTCCAATGTACTCGACACTGAAATTTCACAAAGTTCCGTTAGGTGAATTTTGAACTATCATTTTACATTTTATATTTTTGTTCGGTAGCCATTTGTGTTCTTGGTTAGTACAATTATAAACATTCTGGGGTCCTGCTATAAAAAATACTCTTTGCTTTAGGCCAACAAATAACTACCATATTCATTGAATTGTTAATAATTTATAAGCGGACCTCAATAAGCTCAATAAATATGTTAATGTTGTTATAACAATGAGAATATTAAGGAGAGTTACAACAATGTTTATTTGAGAACACAAGCTTGTTGTTCAAGAGCATTCCTAGACTAAAATTTCCTAAAAACAACAACTAAAAGGTTTAAAATGATATCAAGTTTGACTTGAACGCTTTCAAAGACCGTTTGTAAATGTATCTTTGTAATAAAATGAAGGGCCCAAAAAATGAAATCCTTATGTTCATATTTGAAAAAATTGAGGTAATATGTATTTCTTATAGCTCTTTCCTTATTCAATCAAATGGCATGACTAAATTCAACAAGAAAAATCTCTAAATATGATAAAATTAATATTTTTAAAAACACAAAATTCTCTATTTAAATAAGTAAAATCACTTAAGTTCACAATATCTTACCCAAGAAATCTCTAAGACCATTGTCTAGTTAGCAAAAAATCCCTAAGTCCTTAATTTAAAAAATCATGATATTAATTTTTACTTATCTTTGACTCTAAAAGTTACTGGCTACTACTGTTTCGTTGCACAAGGTTAATAAACAACAGCGAAGAAAACAACCATAAAGTTATTTTTTAGTTTTAATGCTTTAGCAATCTGTGAAACTTAGGTGTGAATTATTGATTGATGTTGTATTTTATTTATATTTACAATGAAAAAGTTTAAACAATAATAATGAATTATGTATGTAGTATTTATAATTTTATTACATATCATAAACATATTTTATATATAATATAGATAACTTATTATTTTATTTTAATGCAGCCAAAATTTGTAAAGTAATTTAACCTCTCAATAACTATTTTGATTATTACAGAAAAAAATTAATGGAGCTTGATAAAGATGGAAAATGGATTATCATCTCATAATGCTGAGTTATATGAACCTATTAGTGAAGATGGTGGAAGAGAAAAAAAATGGAACACCATATTTTAACATTGAGAGATAAGAACTTATTGTCGAAGAAGGTGGAGTTGAGGAGAAAGAAAATGGAATACCTTGTTTTCATGTTGAGTTGAATGAGCTTATGTATGAAGAAACATTATCTTTTGGTGTAAGAGAGGTGTCAAAAATGTCAGTAGATATTTGCTAGTGTTGAAATTCAGTTTCCAGACTTAGTTGAAAAGGGAACGTATTTATTGGTTGACATTGAAAATGCATCAATGGATTTTTAACAGAACAAGGAATCATTAATAGAAAAGGAGATACATAATAATATATTAATGAACAACGATAATATACCAAAGGAAGTTGAAAAATATGAGCCTATGATTGCAGATGACAATAAACAAAAGGTTAAAAAGAGAGTTAGAAATGAAAAGAAACGGAAACAAAATGTAAAAATTACAAATAATGTTAGAGGCAAGAATCGTACATCGATGTAGATACCGCCATGTCACTGCAAGTGTTCAAGAGAAATAAGCTATAGTGCTGCACAGAAATTATTCAAAAATTTTAACAACTTATCTAGCCATACAGAACAGAACATTTATCTTCAAGGGTGTACTCATTTGAGGAAACCTAGTCGATATCAACCATGCAAACAAGAGCATGCTAGGCCAAAACGATTTTTAAGTATGGTTTCACAATTTCAAAAGATCGCACATTTTATTTGTATCAATCAGCTTTCTTGGCAATTATTGGTATCAGCAAGACCAGTTAGTAGTCAAAGCTCAGCATACTGAAAATAATATAGCTGATCCGCGAAGAAAGCATTGAAAGCAAAAACGCAGAAGTGAAATTACTATGGTTAAAATCAGAAACTTCATTTCCAACATTCCAAACAGAGAATCACATTACTCAAGATCCGAATCAAGTTTGAAGAAATATTTTGTAAGTGAACTTTCTGTGGCTCAGTTTCATAAGAGTTACAATGAAAATAACATAGACAATATTGTGTCGTATGAGATATTTTGTCAAGTTTTTGTCACAGATTTTAATTTGTCATTTGGTCTTCCGAGAAAAGATTAGTGTAAAGTATGTACCAAGTTTAAAGTTGGCATAAAAGCAACTATGGAAAGAATTACAAAATAAATTGAAGATGATACACCAAGAAGATTCAAACGTATTGTTCAAAAAGGCGAACCATTCAGAAAATAAACATATGATGATTTGTTTTGACTATTTAAAAAAAAATCTGCCACTTTCTGTGACAAATGTTCAAGACAAGTACTTTAGGAAACATCTATGGCTACACAGCTTTAAGAAAAGGCCTGATGAGGTGATATCGTGCCTAGACGACTACATCAAACACAATAAAACAGGCAACATAGATAAGTTCACAATTTTCTGTGATAGCTGCCTTTCACTGAAAAAATACATGTAATGGTTTTGTTACCTGGATCAGCTTTGTGGACAAAATGATTTAAAGAAGTTAATGTAATTCACCCAATGCCAGGCCGCAGTATGATGCCAATCACTTCTGATTTTGGAGCGATTGAAAGGAATAAAATGAACTCTGAAGCGGTGTATAATTCTGAGAAATACATAAACATGTTTAAGGATTGAAAGAGTATTAACCCATTTGAGGTTGTCTTTGTATTATTATTATTATTATTATTATTATTATTATTATTATTATTATTATTATTATTATTATTATTATTAGCACCGCGTCTTACTACCCGTTCGGGTTATACGCACTTACGCTAATGTGTAATGGTAGGGTGATTGTGAGATGAAAAATGAAGGACCTACAGTTTAACGTGGAATCCGAACCACAGTGGCGGCCTGGAATTCCCCACATTCACAAGGTGTCTTGTCAGAGGTGAAGGAAGGGTTTGGTAATCAGATAAATCTGTGCCGGGACCGAGGATTGAACCCCGGCCGCCAGCACAGAAGTCTGACACCTTACCCCTAGACCACCAGGTCACTTGTCTTTGTACAACATAGCCTTCACACAATGAGGAGATAATCGAAGGGGAGATTCGTCAAAGTTCTTGAATATCAAATGTTTTATAAACCTCTTTTAAAGCCAACAATGCCCAGAACCTCAAAATGCCATAGTGCTAAATATGAAGCAGGTGCACGTCTAAAAATATCTGTGGTAGTAAATGAACAGTTTAGAGGAGTTGCACTCTACAAATATGGAGTGTCTAAGAACAATGTGGCAAGCCTGGGTATCCCATCAGAAAATTACAGACATTTTTTTACAAATAAAGGAATAAAAACTAAAAGATATCAAACACTTAATTCCATTTATTCCTAACTCGGAAAGAGTTTTCTACGAATCAATTTTTGTCGAAGAACCTAAAAACGAACCAAATAGTGACATTGAGAATATTAATAAAATATATTATGATAAGCCTATGCCAGACAAAACGTGCTAAATAATATTATTTCAATATTTTTTTTGGATTAGTTTGTAGCTATGCTATTTTTTTCTTTCTAGTATCTTTTTATAAATGTTTGACAAAATATCACAAAATCCAGATAAACTTTTATTTTTTGTAACTAAAAATTATTATAAGAATAATATTTAACAATGTAGATTATATGTTTAGAAGATCTACATCACAAGATATAACTTTGAAAAATACATGTCCTTATTTGTGAATTTTGTAGATATTTCAAACTTTGTTTATCACTTCCTGGAAAATTGGAAAAAGGGACTTAAGGATTTATTTTATTAGGCTCTCTTTAAAATGTTATCAAAGGTGAGTTTTTATTCAGTGGGATTTTCAGAAAAAAAAGTATTGGGAGAGTTACGGAAGGACACTTTTTAAATGTTTTTTTATTACTAAAGCTAAACTGCCTGACTTAAAAATTTAAAAAACAGGCTCAGCATGAAACACATAGGTGAGACTTTTTCTTAGATCGACGGTAACAATTTTGCATTATATATATTAAAAAAATCTTTTGTTACGGAAGGACAAGATAAAGACATGGTAAAATCTTATAAAATCGTAATATAATTATTCTCCTCCACTTTACATTGCAGAAGGTTGTTATTTGTTGAGGATAGTTGTTGGTGTATGTATTCTGAAATAAATGTTGAAATTAATTTTTTCTACGATTTTTTTTTTTTTCAAAATTAAAACAAGTACATGTAACATTACGGGAGGTCAATTCTGTCACACTTGTAGTTAGTTAATAAGTCCACATTAGTTTGCTGTCTGGACATAAGAGACTGCCCTAATGTAAAAATATATTATTATTGAGAATTGTTAATGTCGCTTTCTGAGCATACAAACCATATCAGCACATGACTTACAATCTAATGACTGAACACAACACACAACCATCCCTGTGTAAGGAAAACACACTGCACTGACAATACATGTTTTAGCATGGCTAGTAATCGAACCCAGGACCCTTGGGATAGTAGTTGTGAAAACAACCAACTGAGCCGCACAGTTCCAAAACGAGTGCCTAATTTACAAGAGACTTATAGTTACACATTACCTGTGGGCATGTTTCAAAATTGGCGCTTTCAACCAAAGTATAATCTTTTGATTTAGCATAATTTCATTATTTGGAAATAAATCGTATTTAATTTTACCTTTGACCTTTATCCAAGAGTTAATGAACCCGCAAAACAATAGCATCGGGGTATGTAGTTTGTAAAACATGTAAAAATACTTTTAACTGATACAGTTTTTTAGTCAGTACTAAGATTTCAAATAGGCCTACATATATTGTTATGGAAGGACGATTTTGTTGTAATTATGTTAAACCAATTTAAAGACAATATTTGCAAATATTGTTGTAGTAGTAATTATTTGATGAGTCTATCATATTGTAAATCTTTTGAAGAAAAAAAATATAAATATATACTAGCACAAATTATAGCAAGAAAGATTTATCTAGCATTCAGTTTTATCTACAGAATAGCTTAGCTTTGGTACACATCAGGTGTTATGTTATGTTATTATTATTATTATTAGCGCCACGTCTTACTACCCATTCGGGTTATACGCACTTACGCTAATGTGTAATGGTCGGGTGATTGTGAGATGAAATGGAGGACCTACAGTTTAACGTGGAATCCGAACCACGGTGGAGGCCTGGCATTCCCCACATTCACAAGATGTCTTGTCAGAGGTGAAGGAAGGGTTTGGTAATCAGATAAATCTGTGCCGGGACCGAGGATTGAACCCCGGCTGCCAGCACAGAAGTCTGACACCTTACCCCTAGACCACCAGGTCACCGTATGTTATGTTAAACACATAAATTGTTAGTTGGCTTTTTTTTTTTTAATACATAATATTCCATATCAATTACTGACATGGGTCTATCATCTGGCCAAAACAGTGTCTTACTGGTACCATATCAAGATACTTATCCCCATTTTACTTGGAACGCATTGTTTAGAAGAACTGCTTGTCTTATGCAGACACAAAGAAATTCCTGTTGTGTACTAGTTACAAACGTTAAGAGAATGTATGTGTCTGCTCTAACATTTTGGATAACCTGCCTCAGTGGTGCCGTTAGCTAACACGCTAGTTTCGTGTTGAGCTAGACTGCTGAGGATGGGGAGATCGAGGCTCGAATCTTGGTCGGATGAACTGGGGTGGTTTTCCCTAAATGGTTTTACATTCTGCCTCCATGCAAATGCGAGTTCCCTTCCTTTGTATTCAACCTTCCCAATTCCTAACCCATTAGCGTAATTAGTACTTAAGTGAACGGGTAGTAAGACGTGGTGCAAAAAAATTATGAATTGACTTGATACATCAGTGTCACCAAGATATTAATGTTATTTATTCCAGATTTCCCTAATAAGCTGTTTTTACTATTGTAAACAATCATAGGGCCCCTAGCCTTCTGTAGGACCAACACATTTGTTCTTTCTTAACAGTAATTAGGTAGCTCTATAGATTTTTAACAGATTAAAAAATAATAATACAGGAACATGGAATTGTGCATAGGAATACAAAGAAAGAAACTGCCTAAATTATTATTATTATTATTATTATTATTATTATTATTATTATTATTATTATTATTAATGCTGTGCCAGCATTTTCAGCCCTTTGTTAGCCTATATCTTTAACATTAGCCTGTCAAATGAAACTTTTCTTCTTACATGGAAACAATCTGTAGTCATACCTATTTATAAAAAAGGGTCAAAACCAAAAACTTGTAATTATAGACCAATTTCCCTCTTAAACACTTTCTCTAAAGTATTCGAGAAAATCATACATGAGCATACGTTCCACCACCTTAAAAATAAATTTTCATATAATCAACATGGCTTTATATAAAATAAATCTACTGTCACTAATTTAGTAGAATTTCTTGGGCATATTGCCCCTCAAGTCTCTACCCAAGGTCAGGTTGATGCTATTTATTTTGACCAAAGTAAGGCATTTGATTTATGTCAGCATAATATTATTCTCTCTAAACTTAGTAATTTTGGCCTTTCTCAATAATATGTAAATTGGTTCAGCAGTTATTTGCATGAACGATCATTCACTATTAAAATTGATTCACACACCTCTAATATATTTCCAGCCCCCTGTGGCACACCACAGGGTTCTAATTTAGGTCCTCTTCTCTTTAATGTGTTTATTGATGACATTGGTAAATATTTGAACTCTTCTAGTTATTTACTCTTTGCTGATGATGTAAGATTATTTAAAATTATCATTATTATTATTATTATTATTATTATTATTATTAGCACCGCGTCTTACTACCCGCTCTTACGCTAATGTGTAATGGTAGGGTGATTATGAGATGAAATGAAGGACCTGCAGTTTAACGTGGAATTCGAACCACGGTGGAGGCCTGGAATTCCCCACATTCACAAGATAACTTGTCAGAGGTGAAGGAAGGGTTTGGAAATCAGATAAATCTGTGCCGGGACCGAGGATTGAACCCCGGCCGCCAGCATAGAAGTCTGACACCTTACCCCTGGACCACCAGGTCACCTTAAAATTATCAAATCAATTGCAGATTGTATATATTTACAAAATTATGTCAATGGTATTCTACTATGGTCTTTGGAAAATGGTATGTCTATTAATAAATATAAGAGCAAATCTATTTATTTTACAAGAAAAAGTAATACTTTCTTTTTTATTTATAATTTGGGCAATGAAATCATAGTTCGCACCCTTTATATTAATGATCTTGGTGTTCTCCTGGATAAAAAACTTTATTTCCACTATCATGTTGATCATGTAATTTCCCATTCATTAAAATTACTTGGACTTATTACATTTATTACGTCATCATTTAAGAAAGTTGGCTGTTTTATATGTCCCTGGTTAGTTCTAAGTTAGAGTATGTTACTGTTGCTTGGAATTCCATTACCTAAACTGACTCTCCTAAGTTGGAAAACATTCAAAGAAAATTTGCCGCTGAGTGTTATGTATGATAAATTCTTTACTAACCGGATTTATTATGATTATGAAAATATTCGAAACCTCTTAGGGCTCCAAACTCTCTTCTCACATATACTTTATTGCGATGCCCTTTTTGTTTTTAATATTTTCAATATACAAATTTGTTGCAAATTTGCCCTTCATCATGTAGGCGTTTATATCCCTGCTTGGACTTCTCAAGCCAAAATTATTTTTTCTCAATAGCTCTTATAAAGTAAGCACTATATTTCATTGTATTCATAGCGCCAATTCTAGAGTTGTCGAATTTAAATTTTATCATAAAAGAAAAGCTAAACTCAAAGCGTTATTTAAGGAGAACCCATATCAATAATTTATCATGTAGAGGTTCTGCCTATAATATTAAAATTTACAATATTCTGATTTATTTTTTGCATGTTGTTACTGCTTTTAACCACTCTTTAGTTATTTGTTATTATTGCTGTTTTTTATTCTTATCATTATTAATTACTTTTTTTGATAACTATTAAACAAGATATTACATTATTTAGCCATTTTTGTTTATCTTATTTTCTCGTGTAAATATACGTGTATCTAAAACATAGCATCAAACTTTGGCAGGCTATTCCTTGGGTGAAAATAGAATAATTCACATCAGCAACCTAGGGTCCATCTTGAATATTAAGTGTGGTATTCACCCCTAAACATAGAGCTAAAAACGTCTATTATGTGAAATATTATGAAAACTGATTAAAGTATTAGAACGAATCTTTGTATACTACTTATTGAAACCTGTATCATTAATAAACTAAATGTGCTGTTACCGTTATCCACCCCCATCATCTAAAAAAGGGGGGTTGTAACACTTTTTTCTGTAATAAAATATGACATTGTAAGTATTACTATCTTTGACTTGAGATTAAAAAACACGAAGTAAAAATTAACAAAAAAGGGTGTCTTGGAGAAACTGTCTATCTTTCCCCGTTTCCGAGATAATCATGCATGTTTGATTTCAAAGACAAGTGTTAATTCCTGCCAGGTAGGCAGCCAGTACAGCTGTTGCGTAGCCACCACGCTCTACTTACCTTAATCCGTTAGACATCTCTCTGTGGGTTTTTTTCAAAGTTTGGTGTACGAGACAGCCATTGAATCTGAGGAAGACCTATTACCAGGCTAGGTGCTGCATGTGATAAGGTTCAAGAAACACCACGTGTTTTCGATAGGATTACGCCAGTAATTGATACGCCACCTCAATTATTGCAATGACGTTAGGGGCCACTATTTTGAACACTTGCTATGAATCTGCTTTTGAAGCTAGGAATTAAAACATACAAGAACTACGATTAGTATTTCTTAATTTAGCTTTCAATACTCCAGTGAGTGTAATGATTAAAATCCCACCCAAGTGTCAACTGTGTAAGCATTAACTACTAATGTGATAAATAGCAACACATCGGAGTTTATGAAGAAGGAAAAGTATCTGAGTTTCTCCATCATTACACACAAACCAGCCTTGTTTACCAAATTTACGTGATACATAGTCACACGTGCCGATAAAAATGGTTAAACGACTGCAGTGCGAAGTAACACTGCGATTCTGGTTGCCTACCTGGCAGGCATTTACACTTGTCTCTGAGCTCAAACTTGTGTGATTATCTCGAAAACGGGGAAAGCTAGACAGTTTTCCAAGGCACAATTTTTATTAATTTTTAATCCTTGTTTTGTTATCTTAAGTCAAAATTAGTAATAATTACTCTGTCATATTTTATTGCAGAAAAAAGTGTTACAACCCCCCCCAGTGTTTTACATGATGGGGGTGGATAACGGAACAGCACCTTTAGTTTATTAATGATCAAGGTTTCAATAAGTAGTATACAAAGATTCATTGTAATACCTTAATCAGTTTTCATAATATTTCACCCAATAGTAGTTTTTAGCTCTATGTTTAGGGGTGTATACCACCCTTAATTTTCAAGATGGACCCTAGGTTGCTGATGTGAATTATTCTATTTTCACCCAAGGAATAGCCTGCCAAAGTTTGATGCAATGTTTTAGATAAACGTTGTATATATTTGTAAGGTACTTGTGTACTTTTCAATGCTGGCCTGTTATAGGTCTTACGACTGTTGGCCAGCACTAAATAAAGGAAATGGAATTTAAATTATTATTATTATTATTATTATTATTATTATTATTATTATTATTATCATCATTATTATCACCACGTCTTAGTACCTGTTCGGGTTATACGCACTTACGCTAATGTGTGATAGTAGGTGATTGTGAGATGAAATGAAGGACCTACAGTTTAACGTGGGATCTGAACCACGGTGGAGGCTTGGCATTCCACACATTCACAAGTTGTGATTAATACACGTCTTGTCAGAGGTGATTAAGGGGTTTGGTAATCATAAAAATCTGTGCCGGGACCGAGGATTGAACCCCAGGCCCCCAGCACAGAAGTCTGACAATAAACTATGGTAAGTGGGCTAGCAAACACTACTATTTAGTAGATAGCTTATAAACTGCTGTGCTTCCTCAAACAGTTTTCTACCTTTTTTTCAATTTTAATCATACATAAAATGAAAATAAGCTTCATAAAAATCAATATAATATTAATAGTATGAAAGAGAAATTAACTAGCTACAATTTGATGTATAACATGTCACATTGGAATCAAATTAAAATTTTTAATCTTTGTCCCTGATTATTATGGCTTCATCCTTCACTATTATCGGTTGTAAGGTCCACCATTACCAGGTGAAAGGGTTTCCCAACATATCTTCTTGCAAATACAAATATATTTCTCATGAACTATAACACCGTAAAATCTACTCCATTAGTATAAATAGGTGACCTGGTGGTCTAGGGGTAAGGTGTCAGACTTCTGTGCTGGCGGCCGGGGTTCAGTCCTCGGTCCCGGCACAGATTTATCTGATTACCAAACCCTTCCTTCACCTCTGACAAGACGTGTGGGGAATGCCAGGCCTCCACCGTGGTTCGGATTCCACGTTAAACTGTAGGTCCTTCATTTCATCTCACAATCACCCTACATTACACATTAGCTTAAGTGCGTATAACCCGAACGGGTAGTAAGACGCGGTGCTAATAATAATAATAATAATAATTAGTATAAATACATACCCAGATGGGTAGTGAGCCACGAGGAAAAAATATATATACATACGAAAGAGATGTATTGTTTATAGATTATTAAGAATAATAATTTTAATAGGAAAAGCTTTCTCAACAAATGAATAGTATTAATTGGTGCAGAGAGAAAAGTATAATTAAGAGAATGAGAAAGGGGTAAATATAAAACTATTAGCAGTTCCTATTGGTTGTGCCTCTTAGATTGAATATGGCTAACAGCGTCTGGAAATTAATTACTCGTTTGGTCATGAAATATTTTACCCTTGAATTTTATTAGCATGTGTCTAACCAACATCCAGCGTTCTCTCATGTACACTTCGTTTAGTATAGATGGATGGTAGCCATGGGGGTTTTCGATCAAGAATATGACAGTGTCTTCTCTCCTGAAGAGCCATTCTCAACCATCAAATAAAACTAGTTAGGGTAGATAAAACCCACTTAACATAGGGATTAACCTAGGTTAGGTAGATAGTACAGCCCTAGGTAGTACAGCTCTCACTCTAAGGATAACAACTAGCTAAGGTAGATAGTACAGCTGTCACTCTATGGATAACAACTAGCTAAGATAGGTAGTACAGATCTCACTTTAAGGATAACAACTAGCTAAGGTAGTCTACACATCTCTCAGCCTAGTTATAACACCTTGCTAAGATATGCAATACATCTCTCAACCTAGTTATAACACCTTGCTAAGATAGGCAATACATCTCTCAGCCTAGTTATAACACCTTGCTATGATAGGCAATACATCTCTCAACATAATGATAACACCTTGCTAAGATAGGCAATACATCTCTCAACATAATGATAACACCTTGCTAAGATAGGCAATACATCTCTCAACCTAGTTATAACACCTTGCTAAGATAGGCAATACATCTCTCGACATAATGATAACACCTTGCTAAGATAGGCAATACATCTCTCAACATAATGATAACACCTTGCTAAGATAGGCAATACATCTCTCAACCTAGTTATAACACCTTGCTATGATAGGCAATACATCTCTCAGCCTAGTTATAACACCTTGCTAGGATAGGCAATACATCTTTCAATCTAGTGATAACACCTTGCTAGGATAGGCAATACATCTCTCAGCCTAGTACTAACACCTTGCTAAGATAGGCAATACATCTTTCAATCTAGTGATAACACCTTGCTAAGATAGGCAATACATCTCTCAACCTAGTTATAACACCTTGCTAAGATAGGCAATACATCTCTCGACATAATGATAACACCTTGCTAAGATAGGCAATACATCTCTCAACATAATGATAACACCTTGCTAAGATAGGCAATACATCTCTCAACCTAGTTATAACACCTTGCTATGATAGGCAATACATCTCTCAGCCTAGTTATAACACCTTGCTAGGATAGGCAATACATCTTTCAATCTAGTGATAACACCTTGCTAGGATAGGCAATACATCTCTCAGCCTAGTACTAACACCTTGCTAAGATAGGCAATACATCTTTCAATCTAGTGATAACACCTTGCTAGGATAGGCAATACATCTCTCAGCCTAGTTATAACACCTTGCTAGGATAGGCAATACATCTTTCAATCTAGTGATATCACCTTGTTAGGATAGGCAATACATCTCTCAACCTAGTTATAATACCTTGCTAAGATAGGCAATACATCTTTCAATCTAGTGATAACACCTTGCTAGGATAGGCAATACATCTCTCAACCTAGTTATAATACCTTGCTAAGAAAGGTAACGCATTTCTCAGCCTAATGATAACTATGGTGAGTAGACAGGACTTGCTTGCGGTGAAAGGCGACACTTGTTCAGAAGTAGACATTTATTTGGAGAAAATTATACAGCAATTATAATCGATGCAAATAACTAACAACAATGGTAGTGTTCGGTGAGAGAAAAAAAATTATGGTTCAATGTTGCCACACTATACACACAACAATTACATCAAAAACAAGAAACACAATATTTAACATTGCATTACTCACACCCTCCTTCGATCTTAAAATTCTTACAATTAGAACAACACTACCACAATAACATACTGCTTATACAATCCCAAACTATGGTTAAATTCATCGATAATGGTTTTACCCAGTGGTTTTGTGAAAATAACCGCTACTGGTTCATTTGTACTAATGTACTCAACACTTACAACATTATTGTTTACTTTATTTCTTACAAAATATACCATGATATCAACATGTTTCAATTTATGATGAAATTGTGGATTTTTACAAAGCCTAATCACCACTGATTATCCTCAAACAACTTAACACAAACACTTTTGATTTCTAATCTTTCAAAGAAATTCCTCAACCAACATGCTTCACTAACAGCTAAACTTAAAGCAACGTATTCAGATTCAGTAGACGATAAGGCAACTGTATCCTGTTTGCGAGAAACCCATGAAATGGTACGACCATACATTTGAAAAACATAGCCTACAGTCGACCTTCGATTATACTTATCGCCTGCCCAATCAAAATCAACAAAACCAACAATGTCTTTATTTTTACCTCTCTTAAAAATTAAACTTATATCTAGGCTACCTTTTACATAGCGTAATACTCTCTTGAGAGCTACACATAAGTCATTACTAGCGCAAGACTAGTATCTACTTAAAATGCTTATTGAAAGACATAGTTCAGGTCTCGAACACAACATAGCATACATTAAAGAACCAATTACTGACCTGCATCTACTTTCTATTTCCTGGCTCTCAGAATGATCTCTTTTTAACAAACTATGATCAAAGTTTTCTTCCATAGGTATTAAAACAGCTTTACAATCCAACATATTACAAGATATCAACATTTTCTCAAGGTAAGTACTCTGACTTGTCACTATAGTTCCCTCCCTTAAACTTTGAGTTACATGCATTCCCAAATAATGTTTAATATTACCCAAATCCTTCATCTTAAATTGTTCATTTAACATTTGCTTTACATTATTTTATTCTTTCAATTTCATTAGAAGTTAACAACAAATCATCAATGTATAGGAGTAAGTATACTTTATACTCCCCTATAATTTTTATATACATACAGTATTCATATTCACATATCACACATCTCACTTAAATATTATATCATGAAACTTTTTATTCCAATTTTTAGGTGAATCTTTTAAACCATATAATGATTTTTGTAACTTGTACACATTATTACCATTATCATTTTATAACACCCTTCTTGCAAAGATACAAAGACATCACCTTTCAATGTCTACATACAAAAATGCACTGCAAATATCTAATTATTATACTGGTGAATTATATTAATTACAAAACGCTAAGAACATTATTACTGATGTTAACCTCGCTACAGGACTATACATTTCTGACAAAGACAAACCTAGTTTTAAACCTCTAGCTACAAATCTAGACTTATGTGACACAATGTTACCCTTTCCATCTTTCATACGTTTAAAAACTCATTTACAATCAATAATATCACAATTCTTTGACTTCTCTACGCTTATCCATGTATCATTTTCGGTAAGTGCTCTCATTTCCGTGTCCATTGCTTGTTTCAAATTATTACTGTCACCACTTGATATAGCCTCTTCATATGTTAAAGGACCTTCATCACCAACTGTCATCAAACCCACATAGAAATCATCAAATCTGGATGGTAACTTCAACTGTCTCCTTTCTCTTAGAATATATACGTCTTCCTTACCTTCTTCTATACTCTCACTGATCACTTCCTCCTGATTCACCTCCTCAGTTCCCAAATCCTGACTCTCCATTACCTGCTCCTCACATACTTCAGTTAGGTACTCCTGTCCTCGTTCCTCATTAACTTTATTTAGACATTCCTGTATATGTTCTTTATTTACATAAAAACATTTTCTTTGTATCGCTGTGGTAGGAATATTACATATCTATGGATCTCCACATTATTTCTGTCAGGTAAGTAAAATCTTAATCCTTTAATTTTATCACTATATCCCACAAATAAACAGATCCTATTCTTAGGATCTAACTTAAGACTCTTCTGATTAGGTATATGCACAGACACTCTTGAACCAGATATTCTAAAATACTGGATAGCTGTTTTCTGACTATAGAAATCTTCATAAGGCGTTTTTCCTTGTATAGGACTAGGCCCTGTTCTGTTGACGGCTTCAGCCCAAAACTTCTTGTCCATATCAGCGTATTGCAACATGGCACGAGCAGCCTCCACTAATGTGCACATTCCTCGTTCGGCTCTGCCGTTTTGTTCTGGTGTGTACACTACACTTCTCTGAGGAACTATGCCATGGGACGCCCACAAGTGTTTTTTAAATATTCATTTACAAACTCTAAGCCGTTATCAGTACGTAGGAATTTCAATTTAAAACCTATTTCTATTTCCGAGTTTAAAATATACTTTTCAATACATGTTTTACTTCAGATTTATGGTTCTAGAAAAACACTGTACGAAACGCCAAAAAGTCGTCTTTCAATAACAGAAAAAACCTGGATCCGCATTTGGCTGTCTGCCCCATCGGTCAGCATGCCCCAGACGTCAGCATGCACTAATTGCAATCTCTCAGTCGCTCGCAAACTGCTTCTCGGGAATGAAATTCGATGTTGTTTTCCCGCCAGACAACCCTCACACACATAACCATCAATATCGTTAATAAAGTCAATATTATTACGTTTTAACACTTCTTGTATTGTATTAAAGTTTTGATGTGCAAGTTTTTTTATGCCAATCTGATAATTTTCCCACCTTTCACGTCAAACAACAACTCGAACTGTCAAAACTCTCAAACTTGCGAGTGCGTTCCGGTACGCGTAAAATGTCATTTTGTTCACTCAATAACGTAAATTCTTTATCACACGTTCCTAAATTCTCTGTAAACACCATATTATAGAGTTTGTTTTTAACACGTCTTGCTAACGCTTGAGTGACATCATCATTGTCCATAAATTTTCAAACTTCACTATTTGATATTAGACAGAAACCCTTGTCCAACACATAACCTACTGAGAACAAATTAAACTTCAAATCAAGAACATATAACACATTTGATAAGGATGTTTTTAAGTTATTCTCCCCATTACAAGCACTCAGCATAACAGTACCAACTCCCATCACACTTAGTAATTTTCCATTGCCAACTTTCATATTTCCTGAGAGTGGTTTCTCAACTAAAGTCTTAAATAACAGCTTATTTCCACACATATGATCACTGGCAGCTGTGTCCATTTACCAATAGTTTTCATAAATATTTTCTTCATCATTTAGAGTTATGAATGCATTTGATCCTGGTTTACTTCCTTTACTGCCATTTCTTTTAGCTTTCAATTGTCTACAATTTTCCATTAAGTGACCCTTCTTCTTGCAATAATGACAGCTTCTCAATTCTTTCCCTTTATATTTGTAGCAATTTTTTGACAAATGGCCTCCTTTCTCACAGGTATAACATTTTCTTGAATGATTGTCTACACTGGCCAGTGCTACTACTTCCTCACACGAAAGAGAAGTCAATTCCTCCATGTTTTGTTTCTCTGATGGCACAGACTCCCATGCTGATCGGAAATGTCTGTACTTCTCTGGTAAACTCTTAAATATTTTGGTAATAACCATTTTCTCAGTAATAGGTCCACCTGCCTGTTTTAACTAGTTTCTTATTTCTTCTAATTTTGACAAAAAGACTGACAGGGAACTGTCCTCAAATCAACATGAAGAATTTTTTGTCGCAATAGGTGCACGCTGACCACCGATTCTTTGTCATTGGCCAACTTTAGCTACGCCACATATCCTTAGCAGTGTTACAAGATAATAAGTGTGTCAGGGGTCCTTGTTCCATCCTCTCACAATAATTTCCTGAGCCCTCGCATTGTTGCTTATCCATTCTGGTTGGCTTTTCACATCTCCTGGCTTGACTTTCTCTCCCACAACAATATCATATAATCCCTTGCCTTGAAGAATGACTTCCGTTTGAAGCGTCATACTGCCCAATTTTCACCACCATTTAATCTTAAGCTGTGATGTAAGTTTTGGCCATCCATCTTCAACAAAATTGCTGTCTCTGTATTTTTCTTCAAAATAAAAACTCCCGATACTCAAAATAACACAGAGTCTAACCGTTTCTGCGATTCCTTTTCTTAACCTCAAAAAATTTTCTCAATGCCACGCACTGAGAAAACAGTGTCTAGTGTTCTTCAGTGTTCCTGGGCCCATAACATGTTGGCGAGTAGACAGGACTTGCTTTCAGTGAAAGGCGACACTTGTTCAGACGTACCCATTTATTTGGAGGAAATTATACATCAATTATTATCGGCGCAAACTACTAACAACAATGGTAGTGTTCGCTGAGAGAAAATCTATGGTTTAATATTGCCACACTATACACACAACAATTACATCAAAAACAAATAAACACAATATTTAACATTGCAACACTGACAATAGCTCTTAGTAAGGATTTTTTTAAATTTTAATTGGAAATTAAATACTAAGAACATATACAATAGCATACCATATTTCTGTGTGTTACTTTATTCACTGTTGACCTAACAATAGACTGTTAACATTTAATGTATATATTCATATAGGCCTATATTTTTTTCCCTTCTATTTTGTTCCCATTGTTTTTATATATATTATTTTTACAGTGGATTTAAAGTTGTATATTTATCCAGGATATTGATGAAAACATCTGGACGTGAACCCCCGGGCCATCAAGGAGGTTTCCGAGGGTAGGACAAATATCTATAGAGCTACCCAGATATCCCGAAACTATTTGCTTGTTTACTTTATTTTAGCTATCCGCAGACACACACGTTTGGAACTTTTAAATACATTAACCATTTGAATTGTATAAAGAATTTAATTAAATTTATATTTAAATAAAAAATATATATATTTTTTACAGTGATGGAACAATACGAACCGTATGAAGACCATGATGTAACAATACGGACTAAGTGGCGATAGTGATTGAAATTAACGAACCATATGAAGAACGTGATGGAACAATACAAACCATATGAATATAGTGATGGAATAATACGAACCATACGGCTATAGTGATAAAAAATACGAAAGATAGGGATATAGTGATGGAACAATAGAACCATATGGATATAGTGAGGGAACAATACAAACCTTATGGATAAAGTGATGGAACAATACGAACAATACGGATATAGTGATGGAAAAATGCGAACTATATGGATATAGTGAGGAAAAAATACGAGCCAATGGATATAGCGATGGAACAATGCAAACCATTATGAATATAGTGAGAGAATAATACTAATAATATTGATATAGTGATGGAACAATACAAACCATATGAATATAGTGTCGGAACAATATGAACTATATGGATATAGTGAAGGATTAATAGAAACAATGTCGATATAGTGATGGAACAATTCAAACCATATGGATATAGTGAGGAAACAATGCAAACCATATCGATATAGTGTAGGAATATTACGAACAATATAGTTATAGTGATCGAATATTGCAAACCATATGGAGAACGTGAGAACCCTATGGCCATAGTGAAGGAACAATACAAACCATGTGGATATAGTGAGCGAACAATACGAACAATATGA